>JAWZYT010005229.1:2500-17500 GCA_034508575.1 Petrolisthes manimaculis
ACACACACACACACACACACACATATATATTATTATAATCCTAATGTCAATAATATGAGAGTTTAACTGTACACTCTTTGATATTTATTTATTTATTTTTTTATTTTATTTTTATTTATTTTTTACACCCTCAGAATATTTTTTTTTTTTTTTTTTACATTTACAACGGTACTCAAAAAAAAAAAAAAAAAAAAACATTAGCCAGCGATGTTGATGTTTTTGTTTGTTTGTTTGTTTGTTTACTAATCACACAACACATGCCCAAACAAACGAGGCAAACGGGGCAATTCTCTCGCCGTTTTTTTTTCCATAGCAGTGTTACCAGATCAAAAAGTCGTGGTGGAACGGACGTCACGCAAAAAAAATTCGTCTTTAGTCGGGATAGTTAATTTTAAGAGTAATAATTTGTTGTTATTATTATTGTTATTGTTGTTGTTGTTGGTGAGTGTGGATGTGTGTATTACAGTCTTCAATAATGTGTTTAATAGTATGGGGTGTTGTGTGTGTGTGTGTGTGTGTGTGTGTGTGTGTCACGTACAGTTGCCAAAAAATGTATTGTGACAACTCTTGTTACAACATTAAATATATTAATGTCCATAGTTGTTTGTAGGGATATATATAAGTATGTATTACAGAAGGATATGTATATTTCCTTCTGTTATACATGTTTATAAGTATGTATTACAGAAGGATATGTATATTTCCTTCTGTTATACATGTTTATAAGTATGTATTACAGAAGGATATGTATATTTCCTTCTGTTATACATGTTTATAGTCCATACATATAGTTGTGGATATTACTAGGGTTAAAGTTCTATCAAGATTTGTAATAATACCTTTTTTGGCAATTGTACAAAGAGTAGGTACAGTATTATAAATTTTACTGTACTTTACATACATTCATTACAAAACACACGGTACAAATACTCGTGTGTGTGTGTGTTGTGGATGTGGATGTGTGTATGTGTGTGTGTGTGTGTATATGTTTGTGTATGTGTGTGTGTGTGTGTGTGGATGCGTGTGTGGATGCGTGTGTGTGTGGATGCGTGTGTGTGTGTGGATGTGTGTGCGTGTGTGTGTGGATGTGTGTGCGTGTGGATGTGTGTGCGTGTGTGTGTGGATGTGTGTGTGTGTGTGTGTGGATGTGTGTGTGGATGCGAGTGTGTGTGCGCGTGTGTGTATGCGTGTGTGTGTGCATGTAATAATAATAATAATAATAGATTTTGTTTATCAAAGAGTATATTAATTTATCCAATAATTTTCTTCTAGTTGTTTTTGTTGTGACCTTCATACATACATACATACATACATACTGAAACGAAATCAGTATTCTTTTGTATGATTCAGTATTTTTTCGTATCATTCGGGTTCCTTTTAAACACCGGCCCTGTATAATATTTACGTGTTTATTTACGGACACAGTGAGAATAAATCGGTATTCATTAGTTTCTTATAATATTTATCGATTTAATTCCGGACAGTGAGAATAAATCGGTAAATAAATCGATATTCATTAGTTTCTTATAATATTTACGGATTTATTTCCCGACAGTGAGAATAAATCGGTAAATAAATCGATATTCTTTCATATAATATTTACCAATTTATTTCCCGACAGTGAAAATAAATTGGTAAATAAATTGGTATTCTTTCATATAATATTTACCAATTTATTTTCGGACATTGAGAATAAATCGATATTCTTTCGTTTCTTATAATATTTACCAATTTAATTCCCGACAGTGAGAATAAATCGGTAAATAAATCGGTATTCTCTCATATAATATTTACCAATTTAATTCCGGACAGTGAGAATAAATTGATAAATAAATCGATATTCCTTCATTTCACACAATATTTACCGCCCGAGTGAATAAATTGATAAATAAATCGATATTCCTTCATTTCACACAATATTTACCGCCCGAGTGAATAAATTGATAAATAAATCGATATTCTTTCGTTCCACCCAATATTTACCGACCGAGTGAATAAATTGATAAATAAATTGGTAAATAAATCGATATTCTTTCGTTCCACCCAATATTTACCGACCGAGTGAATAAATTGATAAATAAATTGGTAAATAAATCGATATTCTTTCGTTCCACCCAATATTTACCGACCGAGTGAATAAATTGATAAATAAATTGGTAAATAAATCGATATTCCTTCGTTCCACCCAATATTTACCGACCGAGTGAATAAATTGATAAATAAATTGGTAAATAAATAGATATTCTTTCGTTTCCCACACTATTAACCGGCCGAGTGAAAATAACTCTAGTATTCCTTGGTGTCGTTGGGGTCCCTCTTGAACACCGACCCGTATTTACTCATGTATTTGCGAACAAAGTCTTTAGTCTTGTGTTTAACGCTGTCGCTGCACTCCAAAGCCTCGATGCTGTGTAGTTGCTTCAGTTCCTTCACCATCACAAAGTGCGTCAACTGGAAACGAAGACGAGGGAAAGGGGGAGTTAGGACGAGATAAATATAAAGAGTAAGTTACAAGTTAGTTGATAAATATTAGAAGTTAGGAGATTAATAGATAAATATAAAATGTAAGTTAGTAGATAAATATAAAGAGTAAGTTAGAAGTTAGGTGAATATTAAAAGTAAGTTAGGAGATAAATATAAAAAGTAAGTTAGGAGGTGAATATTAAAAGTAAGTTAGTAGGAGATTAATAGATAAATATAAAGAGTAAGTTACAAGTTAGTTGATAGATATTAGAAGTTAGGAGGTGAATATTAAAAGTAACTTAGGAGATAAATATTAAAAGTAATTAGTAGGAGATTAATAGATAAATATAAAAAGTAAGTTAGTAGGTGAAAAAGGAAATTGTGAGTTAGGACGAGATAAATAGTAAGTTAGTAGATATAAAAAGTAAGTTAGGACGAAATAAATATAAAGAGTAAGTTAGAAGTTAGGAGGTGAATATTAAAAGTAAGTTAGGAGGAGATATATTAAAAGTAAGTTAGGAGGAGATATATATTAAAAGTAAGTTAGGAGATAAATATAAAGAGTAAGTTACAAGTTAGTAGATGAATATAAAAAGTAAGTTAGAAGTTAGGAGGTGAATATATAAAGTAATTACTTTTTATATTTATTTCCTAACTTACTTTTAATATTTATCTACTAACTTACTTTTAATATTTATCTACTAACTTACTTTTAATATTTATCTACTAACTTACTTTTTATATTTATCTACTAACTTACTTTTAATATTTATCTACTAACTTACTTTTTATATTCATCTACTAACTTACTTTTAATATTCATCTACTTTATAAATATAAGAAATCTCATCTACTTTATATAAAAAAAATCTCTTCTACTTTATATAAAAAATCGTGTCTTACCTTTCTAGCCAAATATTTGAAATCTTCGGTACATGTAATTTTTCCTTCCCTAATAAACTCCTATCTACTTTATAAATATAAGAAATCTCATCTACTTTATATAAAAAAATCTGGTCTACTTTATATAAAAAATCTACGTTATATAAAAAATCTACGTTATACAAAAAATCTACGTTATACAAAAAATCCCATCTTACCTTTCTAGCCAAATATTTAAAATCTTCGGTACATGTAATCTTTCCTTCCTTAATAAACTCCTATCAAGAAATCATATCTACTTTATATAAAAAAAATCTACTTTATATAAAAAAATCCCATCTTACCTTTCTAGCCAAATATTTAAAATCTTCGGTACATGTAATTTTTCCTTCCCTGCAGTCCTCTCTTCGGTACGGGTTCAACACGGATACAATAAACGTGGCCATCTTGGATCGGAAGTTGTCCTTGAGTTTCCTGGCCGCCTCACTGTTGTCAGCGATGGCCGTAGCTGCTCTCTCCTTACTCTGAAATATTGACAAAGGTAAGCTGAGGTTAGGTTAGGTAATAATGGATAGGTTAGGTTAGGTTAGATAATAATGGATAGATAAGATTAGATTAGATAATGAAGAGGTTAGGAAAGGTTAAGTTAGGTTAGGTTAGGTTAGATATTGGATAGGTTAGGTGAGGTTAGATAATGGATAGGTTAGGTAAGTTAGGTTAGATAATGAAGGATAGGTTAGGTTATATAATGAAGGGGAGGTTAGGTTATATAATGAAGAGGTTAGGAAAGGTTAAGTTAGGTTAGGAAAGGTTAAGTTAGGTTAGGTTAGATAATGGATAGGTTAGGTTAGGTTAGATAATTAAGGTTAGGTGAGGTTAGATAATAATGGATAGGTTAGGTTAGATAATTAAGGTTAGGTTAGGTTAGATAATTAAGGTTAGGTTAGGTTAGATAATAATGGATAGGTTAGGTTAGATAATTAAGAGGTTAGGTTAGGTTAGATAATGGAGAGGTTAGGTTAGGTTAGATAATAATGGATAGGTTAGATAATGGATAGGTTAGGAAAGGTTAAGTTAGGTTAGGTTAGGAAAGGTTAAGTTAGGTTAGGTTAGGTTAGATAATGGATAGGTTAGGAAAGGTTAGGTTGGATAATAATGGATAGGTTAGGTTAGGTTAGATAATGGATAGGTTAGGAAAGGTTAGATAATGAATAGGTTACACAATGGATAGGTTAGGTTACACAATTAAGAGGTTAGGTTAGACAATGAAGAAGGTTAGGTTAGACAATGAATAGGTTAGATAATGGATAGGTTAGGTTAGACAATGAAGAAGGTTAGGTTAGATAATGGATAGGTTAGGTTAGGTTAGATAATGAATAGGTTAGGTTAGACAATGAAGAAGGTTAGGTTAGATAATGGATAGGTTAGGTTAGGTTAGATAATGAATAGGTTAGGTTAGACAATGAAGAAGGTTAGGTTAGATAATGGATAGGTTAGGTTAGATAATGAAGAGGTTAGGTTAGGTTAGATGAAGGGGAGGTTAGGTTAGATGAAGGGGAGGTTAGGTTAGATAATGGATAGGTTAGGTTAGATAATGGATAGGTTAGGTTAGACAATGAATAGGTTAGGTTAGATAATGAATAGGTTAGATAATGGATAGGTTAGGTTAGATAATAATGGATAGGTTAGATAATGGATAGGTTAGATTAGGTTAGATAATGAAGAGGTTAGGAAAGGTTAGGTTAAGTTACAGAATGAAGAAGGTTAGGTTACACAATGGATAGGTTAGGTAAGTTAGGTTAGATAATAATGGATAGATAAGGTTAGGTTAGACAATGAAGAGGTTAGGCTAGATAATGGATAGGTTAGGTAAGTTAGGTTAGATAATAATGGATAGGTTAGGTTAGATAATGGATAGGTTAGGTTAGGTTAGATAATGAAGGATAGGTTAGGTTAGGTTAGATAATGAAGGATAGGTTAGGTTAGATAATGGATAGATAATGAAGGATAGGTTAGGTTAGATAATGAAGAGGTTAGGTTACAGAATGAAGAAGGTTAGGTTACACAATGGATAGGTTAGGTAAGTTAGGTTAGATAATAATGGATAGATAAGGTTAGGTTAGACAATGTAAAGGTTAGGTTAGATAATGGATAGGTTAGGTTACAAAATGAAGGTAAGGTTAGGAAAGATTACACAATGAAGAAGAGTTTTACAAAATGAATAATCCTATATATATACATTACAGTAAAGTCTGGATTATACAATGAATAAAATGAATAAATACTTGAATCTAATTATTTGTTCTTCATTTTACACACATCAGTTATACATGTTTTCCCAGACTTGTGTTATTCATTATGTGTGTTATTTATTGTGTGTGTGTTATTTATTATGTGTGTTATTTATTATGTGTGTTATTTATTATGTGTGTTATTTATTATGTGTGTTATTTATTATGTGTGTTATTTATTATGTGTGTTATTTATTATGTGTGTTATTTATTATGTGTGTTATTTATTATGTGTGTTATTTATTTGTGTTATTTATTATATGTGTGTTATTTATTATGTGTGTTATTTAATATGTGTTATTTATTATGTGTGTTATTTATTATGTGTGTTATTTATTATGTGTGTTATTTATTATTTGTGTTATTTATTTGTGTTATTTATTATATGTGTGTTATTTATTATATGTGTGTTATTTATTGTGTGTGTTATTTATTGTGTGTGTTATTTATTATGTGTGTTATTTATTATGTGTGTTATTTATTATGTGTGTGTTATTTATTACATGTGTGTGTATATAACAGAAGCCTGGGAACACACACACACACACACACACACATACATACACACACACACACACACACACACACACACACACACACACACATGAATTGCCAAAATGAATGAAAATAAACACACTACAATTTCTATAAACATTAAAATGAATGAAAATGCTGCTATATATATAATGATAAGGAAAATATTAAGTGATCATAGATATTATTAAAGAAAGAAATTGGAGACGTCTGATTTTTCCTGACTGTCATAAATAAATAAGCTCCTTCCATATAGGTGTGTGTGTGTGTGTGTGTGTGTGTGTGTGTGTGTGTGTGTATGAACGTGTGCGAGTGTGCGTGTGCGTGTATGAACGTGTGAGTCTGTGTGTGTGTGCGAGTGTGAGTGTGCGTGTGTGTGTGTGTGTGTGTGTTTGTGTGTGTGTGTGTGTAACAAGATCTAAACAAACAAACCATAACTAATATATAAATCAAACCGAAATAAACTAACAACAAACAAACTCATAATAATACAAACCAAGGAAAAAGTCCCACACAGTCCCTTTCCACACACCAACCCACCTTTACCTTCTCTCTCCTCGGCCTACTACCACCACTACCACTGCTACCGCCACTACCGCTCGTGTCGTGTCGGTCTGTTTTGGTCTGCGTCGTTTCCCCGGAGTCCGAGGTCTCTAGTCGGTCTTTCTGTTGTTGTTGTTGTTGTTGCTGGGAGTGGACGTTCTGTTGTTGTTGTTGTTCTTCTTGGCGTTCCTGTCGTGCCTCTTCCCGTGCGCGTTCCTTAGCTTCGCGGCGTTCGCGTCTCGCCGCCTCTCGGTCGATTTCCATTATAGGCTGTGGTTGGGGAAGGAGGAGAGGGAGGGAGAGGAGGAGGGAAGGGAGGGGAGGAGAAGAGGGAAAGGAGAAGGGACAGGAAGAGGAGGGGAGGAGAAGAGGGAAGGGAAGGGAAGGGAAGGGAGGAAGAGGGCAGGGAAGAGGAGAGGAGGGAAAGGAGGGGAGGGGGAGAAAAAGGTAGATATCAGTGCATCATTCAAGGTTTAATATCAATATCTCATTTGGGTCGAGTAATGGTCTCGTTGTAAATGAAAGAAGGAGAGTGAAATATGTAACGATGTTGATGTTGATGTTAATATAATTGTCAGACGAGTTGCCGGGAAATTAGAAGCGTAATGACTAAATACGAGAGCAGTTTGGTCATCATCATCTTCATCACCATCATCATTATCAACATCACCATCGTTATCGTCATTATCATCAAAGTCATTATCATTATCATCACCATCAAAGTCATTATCGTTATCATTATCATCACCAACATCAAAATCATTATCGTCATCATTATCAACATCACCATCGTTATCGTCATTATCATCATCACCATCATCGTTATCGTTATCATCATCATCACCATCATCATTATCATTATCATCATCACCATCAAAATCATCATCATTATCATCCTCATCACCATCAAAGTCATTATCGTTATCATCACCATCAAAGTCATTATCGTTATCATTATCGTTATTATTGTTATCATTATCATCATCATCAAAGTCATTATCGTTATCATCACCATCAAAGTCATTATCGTTATCATCACCATCAAAGTCATTATCGTTATCATCACCATCAAAGTCATTATCGTTATCATTATCGTTATTATTGTTATCATTATCATCATCATCAAAGTCATTATCGTTATCATCACCATCAAAGTCATTATCGTTATCATCACCATCAAAGTCATTATCGTTATCATCACCATCAAAGTCATTATCGTTATTATTGTTATCGTTATCATCACCATCAAAGTCATTATCATCATCAAAGTCATTATCGTTATCATCATTATCATTATCATCGTCAAAATCATCTTCAAAATCATCATCATCACCATCAAAGTCATTATCGTTATCATCATCAAAATCATCATCATCATCAAAATCATCATCACCATCGTTATCCTTATTATCATCAAAATCATCATCACCATCAAAATCATCATCATTATCACCATCAAAGTCATTATCATTGTAACTTACACTAATGACTCGTTCCTGTACCAAAGCCTCGGATCGTCTCTTCTTGCCACGTACTCGTCTGATCATCTTCTCATCGGACACCTCACTCCTTGTCACCGTCTCCACCACCTCCTCCTCTTCCTCTTCACTCGAGAAGTCTTCGCTCTGGTCGGGTGATAACGGGTGACGAGGGAGTTACGTTACGTCACAGAAAACCCCTAACAAACTCATCCACGAACTCATCCATAATTATCCACACACAATAAACCAAGCAAACTCATCCACAATTATCCACAGAAAAAAACAAACAAACTCATCCACAATTATCCACACAACAAACCAAACAAACTCATCCACAATTATCCACATTCATGTAAAAATGACTTGGGGTAAAAATAAATATGACTTAACAAACTGACTGAACAACTGGTTAAAATTATAATATATATAAAAGATAATTAATCTATTCCAACAAAAATGCATATGAGTTAATGAGAGAACTTACATCACTCGTACTGGACTGAAAAACTGGTTATAATGATAAATATATAAACTAATTCATCTATTCCATAAACATATATAAGTCGACAAGAGAACTTACATCACTGGTACTGGATTGAAAAACTGGTTAAAAATTTACAGTTGTTTGTCTATAGCTAATGGAGTCAATATAAAAACTAACTGAGTCAATATAAAAACTAATTGAGTGGATAATAGAACTTACATCACTGGTACTGGATTGAAAAACTGGTTAAAATTATAATACAAAAGTTAATTAAGTCTATGATAGAACTTACATCACTGGTACTGGTTAAAATTATAATATACAAAAGTTAATTAAGTCGACAAGAGAACTTACATCACTGGTACTGGACTGAAAAACTGGTTAGAAATTTAGTTATTTGTCTATAGCTAATGGAGTCAATATAAAAACTAACTGAGTCAATATAAAAACTAATTAAGTGGATGCTAGAACTTACATCACTGGTACTGGTTAAAATTATAATATATAAAAGTTAATTAAGTCGATGCTAGAACTCACATCACTGGTACTGGTTAAAATTATAATACAAAAGTTAATTGAGTGGATAATAGAACTTACATCACTGGTACTGGAGGAATCGGTGTCCGAGGATGAACTGTCTGAGTCTGAGTCTGATCCCAGTAGTTCTGCCATGAGTTGGTTGTGTTGGTCAAGGGTCGGTGGTTCCCATTGGCTGGTTCGGGTTTTGACGTGATAGAAGTAGACGTGTCCGTGTGTGTCCCGGGCAATCTTCCAGCGTGGGGGTAGCTGTATGGTGATGGGTCCTGGGGGGGGTGGGGGTGGGGGGTCGTCGTCGCCGTCCACCGTGGTCGCCCCGAGTTCCATCTGTGCCATGGGGTTGTTTACGGACATCTCGCCGGGTAGGGGTATGGAGAGGACCTTGGCTCCTTGGGGGGGCGTACCTTCGCAGGGGACCGCCTGCCCCGGGAGAGGCTGCGAGGGCGAGGCTTGGGAAATGGCGGGAATCTCTCCGGGGAGTGGAATGTTGGCCGGGTTTAGCGGATCGTCGAGGCCGTCGGTCCCCGGGGGAAGGTGCCCCATGTGTATCATACCCTGGGGTTGGCCCGAGAGGAGGAGGGTCATGGGGGAGCCGCCTTCACTCTCGTTCTTGTGTTGTCCGTAGCCAGCGGGAACGGGAATGTTGGGGTCTGCTGAAGGGGAGGGGAACGGTCTTGGGGTTAATATCTAACTCGTATATAATACCTTCTTGTCTGGGAAGTCAACCAAAACAAACAAAACAAAATTAAGAAAAGAAAAATACACCTTAAATAAAACCAAACTAAAAATAGAAAAATACACCTTAAATAAAATGAAACTATAAAGAAAAATACACCTTAAATAAAATGAAACTATAAAGAAAAATACACCTTAAACACAAAGAAACTAAAAATAGAGAAATATACCTTAAATAAAACCAAACTATAAAAAGATAAATAAACCTTAAATAAAACCAAACTATAAAATGAAAAATACACCTTAAATAAAAAGAAACTATAAAAAGAAAAATGCACCTTAAATAAAGAGAAACTATAAAAAAAAGAAAAAAATACACTTTTTTACTTTATGCCTGTGAAATCAATCAAACAAAATGAAACAAAGAAAAAAAAAACTTAATCACTTTGTTTGTGAAATTAATAAAACAAAAAAAAAAAAAAAAACTTATCACTTTTAACATCTGAAAAAAAAAAAAAAAAAAAAAAAAACTTATCTTTTTTAACATCTATGAAATAAATAAAAACAAAATAAAGAAAAGAAAATAGCCACATCCAACTTAATTAAACATATATAAACCTCATTACCGTAACACATGAATAATAAATAAATAATAATAATAATAATAATAATAATAATAATAATAAATAATAAATAATAAAAAATCACCTCAACTTCTGTAAAATATATGTAATAATAAAAAAAAAAAAAAAAAAAAACCTAATCACTTTAACACCTGTCAAATAATATATAACAAACAAAAAACAAATAAAATGAAATAAAAAACATTCCTTAAATATGTAAACTTAGAAAATATATAAAGAAAAATGTACCAAAATAAAAACTTAAAAGAAAATATCATAAAATTAAAACCTAAAAGAAAATGTTAAAATAATGCAACGGAAAAAAAAGATGAATACCCGTACGTACATAAATAATTAAATAAAAATATAATAGCAACAAATAACTAAACAAATAGCAAAAATAAAATTAAAAATAAAATGAAGTTTCACACACACAAACACACACACAATTTAGCACCGAGAAAAAAAAAAAAAAAATCACAGCACACGCCCACCGTTTAACAATTCAAATTAAATCTATGTATAAATTCTAATAAATAAATAAATAAATAAATAAAACAAAATAAAATAAATATAAAAATCCCACAGCACAAACGTATAAATGTAACAATTCTAATTAATTCTTTGTATAAATTCTAATAAATAAAACAAAACAAAATCAAATAAATATAAAAATCACTCCGCACAAACGTATAAATTTACAATGTATAAACGTATAAATTCTAATTAAATCTATGTATAAATTCTAATAAATAAATAAATAAACAAAAAAAAACTAAAAGAAATATAAAAATCACTCCGCACAAACGTATAAATTTACACTGTATAAACGTGTAGCTTCTAATTAAATCTATGTATAAATTCATGGCGTTTATAGCTTGCCTTGATAGGGTACACTGTGTCGTAGTGAATTACCGGCTCCGGCTGTGTAGGGTTGCCAACTAGCCGCTCCGGGGTCCCAATAATACTGGTACGTGGGGTCAAAGATGGGGGTGAGGTAAGGGTCGTGTCCCAGGTGGCGGCAGCGGTCTACGTGCATCGCCCACATCTCCTCTTGCATCTTGCGTTGTTTGGCCTCTTCTTCCTCCTGTTGCACCTGTAAACAATGATAATAAACAATGTAAACAAGAATAATAATGTAAACAAGAATAATAAATGTAAACGATAATAATAAACTGTAAACAATAATAATAATGTAAACAAGAATAATAATGTAAACAATAATAATAAATGTAAACGATAATAAAGTGTAAATAATAATAATAAATAGTGTAAACTATAATAAACAATGTAAACAATAATAATAAACTGTAAATAATAATAATAAACAGTGTAAACAATAATAAACAATGTAAACAATGTAAATAATAATAATAAATAGTGTAAATAATAATAATAAACTGATTTAAACAATATTAATAATGTAAATAATAATAATAAATAGTGTAAATAATAATAATAAACAATGTAAATAATAATAATAAAGTGTAAATAATAATAATAAATAGTGTAAATAATAATAATAAAGTGTAAATAATAATAATAAAGTGTAAATAATAATAATAAAGTGTAAATAATAATAATAAAGTGTAAATAATAATAATAAACAGTGTAAATAATAATAATAAAGTGTAAATAATAATAATAAAGTGTAAATAATAATAATAAAGTGTAAATAATAATAATAAAGTGTAAATAATAATAATAAACAGTGTAAATAATAATAATAAACAGTGTAAATAATAATAATAAACAATGTAAATAATAATAATAAACAGTGTAAATAATAATAATAAACAATGTAAATAATAATAATAAACAGTGTAAATAATAATAATAAACTGATTTAAACAATATTAATAATGTAAACAATAATAATAAACAATGCAAACAATAATAATAAACAGTGTAAACACCCCCAGTCCCCCCCCCAAAGCCTGCCCCCTATTCCTACACACCCCAAGCCTGTCCCCCTATTCCAGCACCCCCTTGATCCTCCCCCAAAGCCTGCCCCCTATTCCCACACACCCCCACACCCACCCAAGCCTGTCCCCTATTCCCACACACCCCCAAAGCCCCTCCCCAGTCCCCCCACCAAAGCTTGCCCCCTATTCCCACACCCCCCAAAGCCTGCCCCCTATTCCAGCACTCCCAGTCCCCCCCAAAGCCTGCCTCCTATTCCAGCACCCCACCAGTCCCCCCCAAAGCCTGTCCCCCTATTCCAGTACCCCCTTGATCCCCCCCCCAAAGCCTGCCCCCTATTCCAGCACACCCTCAGTCCCCCAACACAAGCCTGCTCCACTATTCCCACACACCCCCAAAAGCCTGCCCCCTATTCCCCCACCCCCACTAACAATACCTTTAATTCAAACAGTTGTCTGCGTTGTTCCTTGGACATCTTGGGGGAGTCTAGGGGGCGATCGTCACGGAGGTTCCTGGTGCGGCTGCTGCTGTGACGGTCTCTGTTGTCACGCTCTTTGTCACGGTCCGGCGAACGTCTCCGCCGGTCGTAGTAATCGCGACGACTGTACCAGCTGTTACGAACACACACACACACACGGATGGATGGATGGATGGATGGATGGGTTGATTGATGTTGTTAGGGGTGGTTTTTTAGAGTTAGTTGATTTGTTTATTGATTTATTTGTTTATTTATTGGTTTATTGGTTGGTTTATTGATTGGTTGGTTTATTGGTGGGTGGGTTGGTTGGTTGGTTGGTTAGTTGGTTGGTTGGTTTATTGATTTGTTTATTTATTGGTTGGTTGGTTTATTGGTTGATTGGTTTATTGATTTATTGGTTGGTTGGTTGGTTTATTGATTGATTGGTTGGTTGGTTGGTTTATTGGTTGATTGATTGATTGGTTGGTTGGTTGATTGGTTAGTTGATTGGTTGGTTGGTTTATTGGTTGGTTGGTTGATTGATTGGTTGGTTTATTTATTGGTTGGTTGGTTTATTGATTGATTGATTGATTTTATTAGGTGCCACAACAGTAACATCATGAGGTCTTGTTTTAACTTCCCCATTGAGTATATCCAAATATAATATAAACAAAATAATAATAATAATAATCTATCTATCTATCTATCTATAGCTCCAACACCTAGATAGATTATTATTATTTTTATTATTATTATTATTATTATTATTATTATTATTATTATTATTATTATTATTATTATTATTATTATTACTATTATTATTATTATTATTATTATTATTATTATTATTATTTTGGATATTATTATATTTGGATATACTGTATAATAATAATAATAATGATAAAAATAATAATAATAATAATAATCTATCTATCTATCTATAGCTCCAACGCCTAGATAGATTATTATTATTATTATTATTATTTTGGATACGGTATTATTATATTTGGATATAATAATAATAATAATAATAATAATAAGAAGAAGAAGAAGAAGAAATAAATAATAAGAAGAAGAAATAAATAAGAAGAAGAAAAAGAAGAAATAAATAATAATAAGAAGAAATAAATAAGAAGAAGAAGAAGAAATAAATAATAATAATAATAAGAAGAAGAAGAAATAAATAATAATAATAATAAGAACTAACTATATAGAGTAGTACTAACCTGTCTCTATCTTTATCCTTCCTATCTCGTTCACAGTCCCGGTCGCTGTCCTGTTCGCGGTCGAGGTATTCCTTGTAGCCGCGGTCCACTTCCCGCTCGTGTTCCTTCATCATCTCGATCCGCTCCTTCTTCGGGATGCGGAAAAACTCCTTCAGGCTTTTCCACGTGTCGAGGAGCTTCAGTGCGAGGGCGACCATTAACCCGTGGAGGTCTAGTAACGCCTGGGCTTCCTTATCCTTCTTCTTTTCCAATGCGTCGGCTTCTACGCTAATTGCTGTTGTCGTATTTGTTGTTGTTGTGGTTGTATTTGTTGTTATTGTTGTTTCATCCTCCTTTAGGGATTCTTTGGTGGCGGCGGTGTTGTTTGTTGTTGTTATTGTTGTGTTTTCCTTGCCGTCGCTCTGGTTGGAGTCGCTGCTTTCGTCCGCCTCCGCCGCCGCTTCCTCCGCCGCCCGCCGCTTGCCGCTCGTCGTCGCCGCCGCCGCCGGTTGTTCCACTTCCGAGTCCAAACTGCTGTCGTCGGCACTGGAGGCTTCTAGTGTGTTGTGTGTTGTCTTAGTGTCAACCTCACTGTCGGATTCCTCACTCGTATCACTGTTAAAATAATACACAAAATGGAAACATTATTATTATTATTATTATTATTATTATTATTATTATTATTATTATTGTGTACTTTACAAAAATTACTATTATGCATGTTACTTATAATAGGAAACGTTATTATTATTATTATTATTATTATTATTATTATTATTATTATTATCATTATTATTATTATCATTATTATTATTATTGTGTACATTACAAAAATTACTATTATGTATGTTACTTATAATAGGAAACGTTATTATTATTATTATTATTATTATTATTATTAT
>JAWZYT010005229.1:22500-50000 GCA_034508575.1 Petrolisthes manimaculis
CCCCTGTCGAGAAAAAAGGAAATAGACGAGGGATTAGTTTATTTAGTTTTTATTAAGTATTACTACTAATAATAATAAAAGTAAATTAACGAGGGATTAGTTTATTTTGTTTTTATTAAGTATTACTAGTAAAATATTGTTGTAATAATAATAAATGTCACCCACGTATTCCATGAGAAACGTACCCCTGTAGAGAAAAAAGGAAATAAGATGAGGGATTAGTTAATTTAGTTTATAGTAAAATATCGTTGTAATAATAATAAATCTCACCCACGTACCCCTGTGGAGAAAAAAGGAAATGAACGAGGGATTAGTTAATTTAGTTTTTATTAAGCCTTACTAATAAAATATTACTAATAATAATAATAAAAAAATATACTGTATATAAAAAAGTACAGTACTGCTGTAATAATAATAAACCATCATCATCATCATCATTTTCGTAATAATAATAAACGAGGGATTAGTTAATTTAGTTTTTATTAAGCATTACTAGTGTACTGTAAATGTAACTTTGTAATGAAAAAATAAATAAGGCTGAGTTACATGTAGTTAGGTTTTATTATTTATTTCAGTCCGTTAGATGGAGGTTTAACTGTACGTACTAATAAAATACCAATTTAATAATAATAAAGGAGGAGGGATTAATTTAGTTTTATTATGTACAGTATTACTAATGAAAAATAAAGTAGGAATTAGTTTGTGTTATTATGCATTACCAAACCTTATCATTGTAAAATATTAATAAAACCAAAATAAATGAAGGAATTTGTACAAAGTTTTATTCTGCATTGCCAAACCAACCATTGTGTATACAGTAATAGAAATAAAAATAAAGGAGAAATTAGCTAGTTTTATTATGCATTACCAAATATACCATTGAAATAAAAATAAAGAGGAAATTATTTAGTGTTATTAAATGCACCACTCCCTCCTTACTCCCTACTCTGTCCCTCATGTTACTCTCCTTTACATACTCTTCCACTCTGTTCCAACACTCCCTCCTTACTCCCTACTCTGTCCCTCATGTTACTCTCCTTTACATACTCTTCCACTCTGTTCCAACACTCCCTCCTTACTCCCTACTCTGTCCCTCATGTTACTCTCCTTTACATACTCTTCCACTGTTCCAACACTCCCTCTTTACTCCCTACTCTGTCCCTCACATTACTCTCCTTTACAAACTCTTCCACTCTGTTCCAACACTCCCTCCTTACTCCCTACTCTGTCCCTCACATTACTCTCCTTTACACACTCTTCCACTCTGTTCCAACACTCCCTCCTTACTCCCTACTCTGTCCTTCACATTACTCTCCTTTACACACTCTTCCACTCTGTTCTGCCATCTAACTGGTGGTCTGCCTCTCACACCACATCCCACAACTTCACTTACATACACCTTCTTTACAAACTCCTCACCTTACATACACTTTCTTTACAAACTCCTCACCTTACATTCTCTCTACATGTCCAAACCATCTCAAAGTATTACACTTCACTCTCTCATACACACACACACACACTCAATACCAATTACTGTACCTTTTCACTCATACCACATCTCTCATACACACACACATATTCAATTCCAATTAGGCTACCTTCTCACTCACACACACACACACACACACACTCAATACCAATTACCTTCTCACTCATACCACATCTCTTATACACACTCTCATTACTTTCTCCATCCCACCTTGTCAGTCCACATGCACCTCTCAAGTAACTCATTTCCACAGCACCTATTCTAGACTGATGAGCCCTACTCCATGTCCAGGTCTCTGATGCATATGTCAGTGTTGGCAAGATTATACTATTTCGCAGTCCCCTTTTCACTTCCATACTCACACTTCTATCTTTCATTATCCTCCCCAGTGATCCTATAACCTGTCTACCCTTCACTGCTCTCTCCCTAATTTCTCCTTCCATACTTCCATGTTTACACAGAACTGTCCCCAGGTACTTAAACTCCTTCACTTTCTCCATCCTCTCACCCCTCAGTTGGTACTTCCACTCTGTAAGGTGTAGCAAAGTCAATCACTTCAGTTCCTGCTCTCTCAAACACCAACACTTTACTTTTACCCACATTCACCTTCAGTTTCCTTCGTTTACATACAGACTGAAATTCATCCACCACTCTCTGTAAATTTCTTTCACTCTCTGCCACCAGCACAGTGTCATCCGCAAATAAACTTGCCGCCAAGGACCAATTTACTTCATTCAGCCTCAACTTCACCCCCAGACCATTCACTTTGGCTTTCATCTCTCTCATACAACCATCCATATGATTCCCTCTTTTCATTTTATTTCCTTCCTGCTTGCTGTCACACCTACAGTATCTATCACCTTTTTCTGGCGCTATACCACACCAATGTTGCGGCGCCTAATATCCATCAATTAAAAAATTCTACACTCTCCTATTTTTTTATGTTAGGTTAGGTTGTTCCTGAAGGGGTCGCAGAAAGTGAATTTCACATAAAGTAAATTGTACATTTCCATAAGAAATAATGGTACTTTAACTTGAAATTTGAGCCTCCTTGTTCGTGTTATCTTAAGAGTTTGTGTAAATTGCATTTATTTAATTTTTTTCATGATACACACTATTTCAAATTCGCATAAAAAGAGAGGAGAGTGTATTTTATTTCCCCACCAAACATTCACCCTAACATTCTATTCACTCCGTTTCTCTCTCATACACTCGCTGTCTACATAAACTATCATTCTTTCCATCAAACTTAACCATCTCATTGTATTATGCTTTGCCCTTTCAGTACTTATATTATTTCTTTATTAAAAAAAAAAAAAAAAAAAAAAAAAAAAAAAAAAAAAAAAAAAAAAAAACAGATTATTACTCGGGGAAAAAAAAAACTTTAGTCAGAAAACCACAACTAAATTGAGCCAAACTTCGCAATTAGTGGGTATCTCGGATTTGACAAAGTTATAACATTTGCAATCTAACCTACCCTAATTTACTGGCAAATTTTCAATATGCAAAATTTCTGGGATTTGGAGTTTTTGGGTTGATTAATATTTCCAGTAAATGGACACAAAAATCGACCAATAAAAAGGGTTGGGGGGTGCGGGAGTAGGGGGACAGGCTTGGGGGAGGGGGTAGAAAGCTTGTCCCCCTCTAACCCCCCCCCCCCAAAGCCTGTCTCCTAACTCCAGCACCCCCCAAAAAAACCCCAAGCCTGTCCCTTACTCCCACACACCCGTAATTGTACGTACTAATGTTTACACGTTTAAATTGACAAAAATAGAGTTAAGAAAAGAGAAAGATTAGGACAGACAAGACTAAACAGACCAATAACAATATTTATCCATTACTCGGACAAAAACAAACCGTGGATAAATTAAAAAGATAAAGAGACGTTTTCGTGTAATTGCGTTTATTTGAATTTATTGGTTAAAATTAATGTAGGATAAATTTATAAAGATAAGAGACATTTTGGTTTAATCGCATTTATTTAAATTTATTGGTTAAAATTAATATAGGATAAATTTATAAAGATAAGAGACGTTTTCGTGTAATCGCGTTTATTTTAATTTATTGGTTAAAATTATAAAGATAAGAGACGTTTTCGTGTAATTGCGTTTATTTAAATTTAATATAAGATAAATTAAAAAGATGAGACGTTTTCGTGTAATCACGTTTATTTAAATTTATTGGTTAAAATTAATATATTGTAGATAAATAGCTCTCCCTATCTCACATAGCCAACGACAGAAAGGGAATGAAAACACAGATGGCAACAGTGATCTCGTCCATTTTACAGTACATGTACATAATTAATTTTGTTTTAGTACATCACAGCCTTATATAATATTTACTAACAATAATAAATCAAATAAATAAATAAATCAAATAAATAAATAAATAAATAAAATAAATAAAAATAAATAAATCAAATAAATAAATAAATCAAATAAATAAATAAATCAAATAAATAAATAAATCAAATAAATAAATAAATCAAAATAAATAAATAAATCAAAATAATAAATAAATAAAATAAATAAATAAAAAATAAAAAAATAAAATAAATCTGTAGCAACTGAATCCTCCAAACTATTCCAAGCAACAGAATAATTACCTCAATATTTTTGTTATTAAGAGTGGGTCTGTTTTGTGATGAAGTTTGGAGTATTCAGTTACCTCCAATTTAGCAAAAAAAAAAAAAAATAGAAATACAGTCAACTTCAGGAATTCGTACACGAAGCATTAGTGTGTGTGTGTGTGTGTGTGTGTGTGTGTGTGTGTGCGTGTGTGTGTGTGTGTGTGTGTGTCTGTGTGTGTGCGCGTGCGTGCGTGTGTATGTGTGTGTATAATATTACTAAAATATTTTGGTATTTGTGAATTTATACATTAACCAAATAATATTACTAAAATATTTTCGTGTTTGTGAATTTATACATTAACCAAATAATATTACTAAAAATGTTTGGTTTGTGAATTATTACATTAACCAAATAATATTACTAGAAAAATTTGGTTTTTGTGAATTTATACATTAACCAAATAATATTACTAAAATATTTTGGTATTTGTGAATTTATACATTAACCAAATAATATTACTAAAAATGTTTGGTTTGTGAATTATTACATTAACCAAATAATATTACTAAAAATGTTTGGTTTGTGAATTATTACATTAACCAAATAATATTACTAAAAATGTTTGGTTTGTGAATTATTACATTAACCAAATAATATTACTAGAAAAATTTGGTGTTTGTGAATTTATGTATGTACTTAAAAAATTTCTAGTTGGTATGAAGCCTAAATGTCACAGTGGCATATAAGAATTCCTGATGTCAACTGTAACTTCTGACCAGAGATAAACGGCAGGCAACACACACGCACGCACGCACACACACACACACTCGCACGCACACGCAAGCACACACACACACACACACACACACACACACACACACTCTGGTCAGAAATTATATATCGCGAGTGCATTGCATATTCAGTGTTAATTAAATAAAAAGTTAACACATTTCACAAATAATAATAATAATATATACAGTACAGTATACATATAAAAATAAATAAATAAATAAATAAAAAACAATGATGACAACACCCTACAGAGATGGGTGTAAAAATAATATTAACTGAAATTAAGGATTGAACCTCTCTATGGGAAACTGTAATAAAGAACAACACGTGTATGATTTTGTACCACCTCATAATAATAATAATAATAATAATAATAATAATAATAATAATAATAATAATAATAATAATATCCACCCACACTTTCCTTCCATCTTAGTAAATATCTTGGTAATAAAGAACAACACGTGTATGATTTTGCACCACCTCATAATAATAATAATAATAATAATAATAATAATAATAATAATTGAGGGGGTTGAGTTGACATAAGGTGTTGTTGTTGTATGATTATATTTTGATATGATACTGATTGTAGTAAATATCTTGGTAATAAAAAACAACACGTGTATGATTTTGCACCACCTCATAATAATAATAATAATAATAATAATAATAATTGAGGGGGTTGAGTTGACATAAGGTGTTGTTGTTTTATGATTATATTTCGATATGATACTGATTTACTTACACGATGGAAGGAAAGTTTGGGTGGATATTTGATTGTGGCTGTACATTTGGGCAAGTAGAAAGTGCAGGTAAAATATGACTAAAAATATGATTAAAAATTTCCATCACTCATATTCCATTTTACATTAATGGATTCTGGAGTCTTAGTGATTCATTGATAAAAAAAAAATATTAGGGTTTAATACTGTATAAAGAACTGCTTGGCCAGACAGCTTGAGGAACTTCAACAACAACAACAACAACAAAGAACTGAAAGATATTGCCATGTATAGTTGCCCAAAAAAGGTATTGTGACAACTATTGTTACAACATTAAATATATTAATGTCCATAGTTGTTTGTAGGGATTATATATAAGTATGTATTACAGAAGGATATGTATATTTCCTTTTGTTATACATGTTTATAAGTATGTATTACAGAAGGATATGTATATTTCCTTTTGTTATACATGTTTATAAGTATGTATTACAGAAGGATATGTATATTTCTTTCTGTTATACATGTTTATAAGTATGTACTACAGAAGGATATGTATATTTCTTTCTGTTATACATGTTTATAAGTATGTATTACAGAAGGATATGTATATTTCCTTCTGTTATACATGCTTATAAGTATGTATTACAGAAGGATATGTATATTTCCTTCTGTTATACATGCTTATAGTCCCTACAAATAGTTGTGGATATTACTAGGGTTAAAGTTCAATCAATAGTTTCTTGCAATACTTTGTTTGGCAACTGTACACTCATATTTTCCTTGCACCTTTTACATATTCAACTGTACTGAGATAGTTTAGCATAATGTACACACAATCATTACAAACGGTACATTACACACTCATTACATCAGTAGAAAACAAAAATAAAAATACAGTACGTAAACAATGTAAAATATATTACTTTTCTATTCAATATTCAGGCTTTTCTCTTGACAATGCCTTTCATTAGTACATTTATACAGGAAGTAACACAAGTTTCTGCGGACACAGTACTTACAGAAATGAAAGTAATATGTGATTTGGAGTACAAAACCAATGTAATTTTTTGGCGTAACACGAGTTTTGTTTACTTACAGAAATGAAAGTAATATGTGATTCGACGTAAAAAATCTATGCATGTTTTTTTAAGAATTAAGTTTGGGCATGAAGTGGATTATAAAATTGATGGGAGACAATGAAGTTAGTTGATTGATTGATTGATTGGTGATTGGTGCCGCAACAGCGAAGTCATATAGTGCCAGATAAAGGTGATAGATAGGTGAGACAGTAAGCAGGAAGGAAAGAAATAGAAAAAAAAAGAGTGGTGACTGGTAATATGGGGTCGAACACCATTGATCAAATTATATATCATGATTTTCTTTTTATGAATGTTATGGGACATCACCTAATTATTAAACTATACAGTATTGCCAAGGATATTATTGATATGAAAAATAAGGAATGCTATCTTACATTTCATTCGCTAATTAATTCTTAAAATGCAAGGACATTGTTGGTGTGAAAAATAATGGAATGCTATCTTACATTTCACTTGCTAATTAATTCTTAAAATGCAAAATGTGTATAGAATCACATATTCTTTCATTTCTTAAAAAAACAAAGTATTTATAAAACTTGTGTTACAACCTGTAAATTTAGCCTCGTTTTAAGGGTCAGTAATTATATGTTATTTACACTTTATAATTCTTAATATTATATCACAACTAATTCCCTACAACACGAAATATTAATATAAGTTGTCAGCAGTATATTGAAATTTGTTGTTGTTATTGTTGTTGTTGTTATTGTACCGTCTGTTTGTAATTAATGTGTACAGTAAATAAACCTTCCTTGTACATTACACACACATATACGGTAGCCTACACATTTAGCTTCCACTGTTTTTGTTGTTGTTGTTGTTGTTATGTGTGTGTATTGTACTGTTTGTTTGTAATGAATATGTGTACAGTAAATAAACCTTCTTTGTACAGTTGCCAAAAAAGGTATTGCGACAAATCTTGATAGAACTTTAACCCTAGTAATATCCACAACTATATGTATGGACTATAAGCATGTATAACAGAAGGAAATATACATATCCTTCTGTAATACATACTTATAAACATGTATAACAGTAGGAAATATACATATCCTTCTGTAATACATACTTATAAACATGTATAACAGAAGGAAATATACATATCCTTCTGTAATACATACTTATAAACATGTATAACAGTAGGAAATATACATATCCTTCTGTAATACATACTTATATATATCCCTACAAACAACTATGGACATTAATATATTTAATGTTGTATCAATAGTTGTCACAATATCTTTTTGGGCAACTATATGTATTAATAATAATTGCTCTCTACTTTTGTTATAGTTATACAGTTAATAGTATATATAATATTTAATACACAGGGTATCCATAAATTATCATAACACACACACACACACACACACACACACACAGATTAAGGGGAGGGAATACTTTGGTTACATTGGAGTGCCTTGATTCCTCCAAAATATGCCAGGAAACAGAACCAGATGGACACAAAATAAAGGCGTCCTGTTGCTTGGAAAAGTTTGGAGGAATCAGTTGCTCCAGATTTACCAACACTATAAATTATTTGAAGTGGACACAGACCGATTAAATTTAAATACCGTATATATTATCTAAAGTGGTTTAAGGGGGTGTGGGAATAGGGGGACAGGCTTGGGGGGGTTTTGGGGGTGCAGGAGTAGGTGGGACAGGCTTGGGGTTTTTTGGGGGGGGGGGTGGGAGTAGGGGGGACAGGCTTGGAGGGGTTTTGGGGTGAGTGGGAGTACGGGGGGGACAGGCTTGCAGGAACAGGGGGACAGGCTTTCTACCCACCCCAAGCCTGTCCCCCTATTCCCGCACCCCCTCCAAGCCTGTCCCCTACTCCCAAACCCCCTTAAAGTTAAAGTACACTGACTGCTGGTAAATCCGGAGCAAATGATTCCTCCAAACTTTTCCAAGCAACAGAAAAACATCATTATTTTTGTTCATTTGTACCTCCAATTATCTGACAACAACAATAACAACAACAAAAACACCATGATTCCTCCAAAGTATGCCAGGAAACAGAACCAAACGAACAAACAAACACAAAAATAATGATGTTTTTCTGTTGCTTGGAATAGTATGGAGGAATCGGTTACTCCAGATTTAACAACAACAATAACAATAACACTCCACTTCCACCTTAAATTTAAATACACATGCCTAATAAAAATGTTCCAATAATATATAGACACCCTGTATATTACCGTACATTATCTTATTTTTTTTAACAATAATAAATAATAAATATAATAAATACATCACAGTAATATCACAGTATAGTATATAATTGTTATTTCTTAAAATTAATTACAATAACATAATAATAATTTTCAGTGTTCACCTAACACATTACATTCTCTTTTAGCATAGATTAATGTTCTTCAATATAAAAAAAACACATTATAATAATAATAATACGTGAATAAAATAAGTAAATGATAATAATGAGTGAAGAAAAAACAAATAAAAATTAACATATAAATTAATAAAAGTGAAATGACCAGAAAGTGTTTGTGAAATTATACAAAAACACATAATAATAAAAATAACTTTAAGAAATGAAGGAACTAAGAATTTTTTTTTTATATATATACACATAATAATATAAATTAATAAAATACAAAATAAAAAGTGAAATGTGTTGTGAAATAATATACAGAATAACAGATTACATAGAAATTAATGGAACAGTATATTAGAAAAAAAAAAAAAAAAAAAAAAAAAAGAATAACATTACGGGGGAAATTTTGTGTTGGTAATTCTGTAGCAACTGAATTCCTCCAAACTATTCCAAGCAACAACAACAACAACAACAGAACACCATTATTTTATCCCATATATATGTTCCTGTTGTTTCCTGGCATACTTTGGAGGAATCAAGGCACTCCAATGTGTGTGTGTGCGTGTGTGTGTGTGTGTGTGTGTGTGTGTGTGTGTGCGTGTGTGTGTGTGTTTGTGTGTGCGTGTGCGTGTGTGTGTGTGTGTGTGTGTGTGTGTGTGTGTGTGTGTGTGTGTGCGCGTGCGTGCGTGTGTGTTTGTGTTCCGTGGCAATATTTAACCAACTCATTTACCTCCAATTTTCCGACTTATATAATATCACAGGGTCAATTAATGATAGATAAAGTACAAAAGGAAAATACAAATACTTATTCATTATTTACACTAAACTATTCAGAAAATGTTTGAATGTTTGAATGTCGCAAAGTCATTTCACAGATTTGTAAATAAACGTTTAATATCAACATTTAATTCTCAACATAATACAGTAATCTTAATCTCCTCTGTAACCTTGGTGTCAAATTACAAACTATCAGTAAGTGAATATTTAGTCATGTGGCAATATATATTTTTTTAACATCAATAAAATAATATATCTGTTTTGCAGTTATAGGAGTTTTTGACTTGTGAATAATAAGGTTGTGAATAATTGTGAATATTTAGTTATGTGGCAATATTTTTTTAACAACAATAAAACAATATATCTGTTTTGAAGTTATAGAAGTTTTGGACTTGTGAATAATAAAGTTGTGAATAATTGTGAATAATTTAGGTTGGTACAGGGAGAGTGAATGAACCCATACACAAAACACAGACAATATACACACACACACACACACATTGCACAACTGTTTACAATGTCCAAATTTACACGTGGGTATTATTCACAAACCAACTTTCTAATCTGTGACAATATTTATACCTTAACCTATTCCATGATGATGATGATGAGACGATAAAGTAGAGTTCTCACACCACCACCAAAACATATCCGTGTTGGTGATGATGATGGTGAGGTTGTTGTTGTTGTTGTTGTTGTTGGTGGTGATAGTGGTGATGGTGGTAGTGGTGGTGGTGGTAAGCCTCTATACATCACTTCTCTTCTCTTGTGGTTTATCAGGTTGTGGGTGTGTGTGTGTGTACAACCTCACACCGACATTCTTCGTGTAGTAGCATCCCACCTTGATCGTGCTGGTGGTATTCATCAGTGCCAAACTGGTTATGTCTCATGCACTGGTGGCATCTTGTTGAAGTCACAGGCCTTTGAGGCACAGGAAATATTTCCTGGAAATTTGCACATTCAGTAGTACCTTTCAATTCATTAACGTCACCACTTTGTTAATAATTAGTCACAATGAAATGACTGGCATCCAATATTGTATAATAACATGGACATATAAACCATCCAAGTGGTTCCATATCCTACCCAAAGCTGGACTCCTACCATACCATACCATACCATACCATACTATACCATACCATACCAACTCCTTCCCAGTAAATACGCGTATTATGATGTGTGGCAAATATTACAAATTAAAACGACCATCACAAGTATATCCACTTACCTAACTAGTGTTTACCCCGCCCCATCCCAACCCAAAAAAAGGACACCCACTTAAAATGAGAAAAGGTTGTAAAAAGGTTGTAAAATTTTTGCCTTTTTCATGTTAAAAAAAGGTGTTATTTGTTACCTACCTTAAGCCTGATACCACAACAAGCTAACAATAACTATCTTGTATATTAATAATTTGAAATTCCAGGTAATCTCATCCACCAATAAAAACAACAAAAACTGTACATTCATCCATACACACACACACACACACACACACACACACACACACACACACACACACACATACATACATACATACACACACACACACACACACACACACACACACATACACATACACACACACACACACAACTCCAAGACCCATTTACACTCCACAAATAATCATTCAGAACAATAATACCGACTCAAAATATTATCATGTTTTTAATTAAAGGTAGCATGCAAGTTTATAAATGCACACAATAATAATAATAACACTGCAGAGAGCTACAGTACAAGTATTAATAAAAACCATATCAATGCAATGAATAATAATAAACATAAGGAACACTAACTATTAATTATTTAAAGCACAATAGAACCCTTAAGCTTAGTTCCAAAAGTAGTCGTGTTTCCTTCTTCAACTATATATAGAGAGAGTAATAATGTACAGTTGCCAAAAAAGGTATTGTGACAACTATTGTTACAACATTAAATATATTAATGTCCATAGTTGTTTGTAGGGATATATATAAGTATGTATTACAGAAGAATATGTATATTTCCTTCTGTTATACATGTTTATAAGTATGTATTACAGAAGGATATGTATATTTCCTTCTATTATACATGCTTATAAGTATGTATTACAGAAGGATATGTATATTTCCTTCTGTTATACATGTTTATAAGTATGTATTACAGAAGGATATGTATATTTCCTTGTTATACATGTTTATAAGTATGTATTACAGAAGGATATGTATATTTCCTTGTTATACATGTTTATAAGTATGTATTACAGAAGGATATGTATATTTCCTTCTGTTATACATACTTATAGTCCATACAAATAGTTGTGGATATTACTAGGGTTAAAGTTCTATCAAGATTTGTCGCACTACCTTTTTGGGCAAAAGTACAAAACAGTGGTGGCACAGAGTCCTTGACGAGGGTGTAAGGGGAAGTCTGGTCAATTATTATGTGTCGTGACTGTACATTAGGCCTTTGATATTAAGATAATTCAATTTAGCACATGTTGTAACATTAAAGAGCTTATATAGATGAAATAAAATCACTTATATACCTGTAACTCCTTGTAACGCTACATTAACTTATCCCATGTTTTAAACCACCACTTGTAAGTTAAAAAAAAAAAAAAAAAAAAAAAAAAAAAAAAAAAAAAAAAATCATAATAATAATACTGTAATAATAATAATAATATACAAAATAAATAATAATGCCAATATTACAGTTCTGTCGGCATGTGTATATATATCATTATTGTTTTGTGTATTTCCTGCTACTCATGATAAATTTAGCATTAATTAAGTGACTATTGCTAACGACTGATTGACCGATAATAATAATAAAATACAAAATAAATAATAATGCCAATATTGTCGGTATGTGTATATATATACAGTATATCATTATAGTTTTGTGCATTTCCTGCTACTTATGATAAACTTTATACCTGCGACAGCTATTGATACAACATTAAATATATTAATGTCCATAGTTGTTTGTAGGGATTATAAGTATGTATTACAGAAGGATATATATATTTCCTTCTGTTAAAAATGCTTATAAGTATGTATTACAGAAGGATATGTATACAGTATTTCCTTCTGTTATACATGTTTATAAGTATGTATTACAGAAGGATATGTATATTTCCTTCTGTTATACATGTTTATAAGTATGTATTACAGAAGGATATGTATATTTCCTTCTGTTATACATGTTTATAAGTATGTATTACAGAAGGATATGTATATTTCCTTCTGTTATACATGTTTATAAGTATGTATTACAGAAGGATATGTATATTTCCGTCTGTTATATATGTTTATAAGTATGTATTACAGAAGGATATGTATATTTCCTTCTGTTATACATGCTTATAGTCCATACAAATAGTTGTGGATATTACTAGGGTTAAAGTTCTATCAAGATTTGTCACAATACCTTTTTTGACAACTGTACGTGTACTGTACACTCGTAATACATAATTTCTGACCAGAGTGTGAGGAGCAGAGAGCTTTGAATCGCCTGGTATTGTTCATTTCCCCCTCCCAGTACACCTATAGAGAATGAGTTTGAATGCAGGTTGTGTGTGTGTGTGTGTGTGTGTGTGTGTGTGTGTGTGTGTGTGTGTGTGTGTGTGTGTGTGTGTGTGTGCGTGTGTGTGTGTGTGTGCCTGCCGTTCGACAACAACAACAACAGCAAACCAAAGTCAAAACTAGCTCGGACTTCTAAAAACAAAGCCTCATTTTGTTTAGGTTAGAAGGAGAACTAATATATATCATTAATGAAGGTTAATTAAATAACTCTACGTACACAAGTTTAACATTAAAAACTATCGACTTGTCATTAATTAAATTTATACGAAAAAAGAACGATCATACATTTTACTTATAATTTTTGTTTAATATACAGTACTGTCTTATAGAAAACAAACACACACACACACACATCTATACTATACGAAAAAGGAGTGATCATACCTATAATTATTTTTCTATACACACACACACACACACACACACACACACCCTCATTCTAGCACGGACATCCAGCCAGTTTCTCTTTAGTCCTATACATACATACATACATACATATATACACATACTGTACATACATATATACATACAGTACATACACATACTGTACATACATTCATACATACCGTACATACATACATACACACACATACATACATACATACAGTACATACATTCATATATACATACACATACTGTACATACATACATACAGCCTTCATTGTTCTCTCACCCATTATCTTCTGCAGCGTTTCCTGTGTACCTCTCTCTCTCTCTCTCTCTCTCTCTCTCTTTTCCTTCATCTACACACATCCATTTTCACAACACTAGTACCTGCAACCCCCCTCCCCTCTCTCTCTCTCTCTTTCTCTCTCTTTCTCTCTCTTCCTTCATCTACACACATCCATTTTCACAACACTAGTACCTGCAACCTCTCTCTCTCTCTCTCTCTCTCTCTCTCTCTCTCTCTCTCTCTCTCTCTCTCTCTCTCTCTCCCTCCCTCTCTCTCTCACTCTCTCTCTTTCTTTGTTTACCTCTTCGTTCAATCCCTCACCTTCCATTCACCCATAATCAATCACCAGATGCGTCGAAAATACCAAGACATTTTCTTTTTTTTAATCACGGCAGTTGCTCATGTTTTATCTTAATGGTGATTTTATTTTTTTATTTTTTATTTTTGTTGGGAGGGGGGGGGGATAAATTGGAGTGCCTTGATTCCTCCAAAGAATGCCAGGAAACAGATGTGCCTGTCCCCCTACTCCCATACACACCTAAACCCCCCCCCAAGCCTGTCCCCTACTCCCACACCCCCCAAGACTGTCCCCTACTCCCACACACCCCTAAACCCCCCCAAGCCTGCCCCCTAATGCCACACACCCCTAAACCCCCCCCAAGCCTGTCCCCTACTCCCACACACCCCTAACTCCCCCCCCCAAGCCTGCCCCCTACTCCCACACACCCCTAACCCCCCCCAAGCCTGTCCCCTACTCCCACACACCCCTAACTCCCCCCCCCAAGCCTGCCCCCTACTCCCACACACCCCTAACCCCCCCCAAGCCTGTCCCCTACTCCCGAACTCAAAATAATCAGGGACACAAAGTTATAATATTTTTTTTAGTCTCCAGTTTTGACGGAATTAATGTTTTCTTTTTTTATATAATTATGGCGCCAATCAATGGGTAAATTTACAAACTCGTCACAAACCACCAAACAGTAGCAATGTCTTAATTTTGCTATTAAATAATTACAATTTTCACTTAGCTTTTAAATCCATATACTGTACATGAATTTAATATTGTATGAGAATAATATTGACCATTACTGCATGTCAAATATTGTCAATAGATATAAATAAAAAAGTTTACACAAACGTATTTACCACTTGAAATTTATCCGGGACAAAACCATCCATCCATAATTAATAAGGAATTCTTTATAATAATTAAATGCATCATAAAATTATTATTGCTACTGTACTTTTCCACTTTAATAAATTTTGTGCTTATCTGTCGAGCTCTGAAAAAAAATCTATAAAAAAGACAAACTTTCCGCAAATCCCAAAAAGATTCCCACATATTTTTACGATCAAGAGAGTGTGTGTGTGTGTGTGTGTGTGTGTGTGTGTGTGTGTGTGTGTGTGTGTGTGTGTGTGTGTGTGTGCGTATGTGTGTGCGTATGTGTGTGTGCGTATGTGTGTGTGTGCGTATGTGTGTGTGTGCGTATGTGTGTGAGTGTGTGTGTGAGTGTGTGTGTGAGTGTGTGTGTGAGTGTGTGTGTGAGTGTGTGTGTGAGTATGAGTGTGTGTGTGTGTGTGTGTGCGTGTGTGTGCATTTCGTGGCAATATTTGAAAGGGCACATTTATCTCCCAATTTCCTGACTACAACAACAACAACAACAACAACACAAGGTCCCTCTAACTTCATCAATTCTCACCAGTTGTTGATTTAATTTCACAAGCTACTGGGTTCTAATGTACGAGAGAGAGCTGGCTAAAGTAAACAAGTATTAAATATATAAATAGACATAACATACATACATACATACACGACTTTTGAAACCAATTAATAATGTAATGTAAATATCAAAAAACACGTCTTACCTGTACCTCACTCAATTATTTTTCATGTTTATATTTTTTTTATTCTGGTAAATATCAATATCACCAGCTTCTGTTTAAACGGGAGAAACTCTTGATGGTATATTGGCGAGTTATTAATTAAATCTTCCACCAGATAAATAAATAAACAAATACGATAACGAACCACATCCCCCGTCGTTGGTAAACAAACAAACAAACAAACGTTAGGGAGTCGTAGCGTTGATAAATCCGGAGCCAGTGATTCCTCCAAACTATTCCAAGCAACATGCCACCAATATTTCTTTTTAATATGGTCCTGTTTACTGGTATAGTTTGGAGGAATCAAGTTGCTCTATTGAATCAAAAGTATATTTACACTCTCCTCTCTTTTTATGCGAGTTTAAATTATGCGAATTTGAAATAGTGCGTATCACTTTATGCGACCCCTTCAGGAACAACCTAACCTAACATAAAAAAAAGAGGAAAAAGAGGAGAGTGTATTATCTCCCAAAGGTGATTTATATATTTCCTGGTACTTTTTGAAGAGGAGAGTGTATTATCTCCCAAAGGTGATTTATATTTCCTGGTACTTTATGAAGAGGAGAGTGTATTATCTCCCAAAGGTGATATATATTTCCTGGTACTTTTTGAAGAGGAGAGTGTATTATTAACTCCCAAAGGTGATTTATATTTCCTGGTACTTTATGAAGAGGAGAGTGTATTATTATCTCCCAAAGGTGATTTATATTTCCTGGTACTTTTTGAAGGAGTAGTTAGTCACGTTCCCAAGTTACCATCAAGAGCTTTCATCCCCTTAACCAGTGTAAACAAATGCAATATGCAATACTTACGGTGGCAAGTCCATTCGTGCTCGCAGTCCGCACCCCTTCTCGTCGGCGTTGAAAACCTCCACGTCTCCGTACTCCCGATTCTGGAACCTCTTGTTGGTGCATCTGTCTTTGAGTGGACACCTCGAACCACTGCCAAAACAAACACACACAAACATATTGACCACAGTGACAAGGTTTATATATATGTGTGTGTGTGTGTCTGTCTTTGAGTGGACACCTCGAACCACTGCCAAAACAAACACACACAAACATATTGACCACAGTGAAAAGGTTTATATATATGTGTGTATGTGTGTCTGTCTTTTAGTGGACACCTATAACCACTGCCAAAACAAACACACACAAACATATTGACCACAGTGAGAAATGTTTATGTGTGTGTGTGTGTGTGAGTGTGTGTATGTGTGTGTGTGTGTGTGTGTGTGTGTGTGTGTGTGTGTGTGTGTGTGTGTGTGTGTGTGTGTGCGTGTGTGTGAGTGTGTGAGTGTGTGTGTGTGTGTGTGATGTAGTCAGAAAATTGGAGACAAACGAGTCCTTCAAATATTGCCACGAAACACACACACACCAATATGGAAGGAGCTTGTGTGTTTCATGGCATGGTCGGATGGAATCAGAAGCCTCCAATTTTCATACACGATCACACGGTCTTTATCAAAAAAAGTGACAAACAAAGCATAACCAAATAAAGAGATAAAGAGGTAAGAGAGAATATACAAAACAAAAAAACACACTCCTATTATAGTATCCACATATATACAGTCGTGGTCAAATATAATCATCCATATAGGGGTAACTCACGTAAGAGTTTGACAGCTTCCTTCTGTTTCTTAGATGATAAACTTTCCAATAAATAGGTTAACTACCATCTTTTAATTTACTACAAGCAGACACACACTACTTAAAACAATAACACACACACACAAACGTTAACTACCATCATTTAATTTACTACAAGCAGCTACACACTACTTAAAACAATAACACACACACACACACACTACTTAAAATAATAACACACACACACACACAAACGTTAACTACCATCTTTTAATTTACTACAAGCAGCTACACACTACTTAAAACAATAACACACACACACACAGGTTAACTACCATCTTTTAATTTACAACAAGCAGCTACACACTACTTAAAAAAAATAACAACACACACACAAACATTAACTACCATCTTTTAATTTATTACAAGCAGCTACGCACTACTTAAAACAATAATGTCATATGTGAACGTGAAAACATTAGACAGTAAATTGTTTGAGATAACCCCTATATGGATGATTATATATGACCGCGACTGTACATACAAATAAAGAGTAAACATATCCACTAGAAGCTGTTCTTGTTACTATAGTCTATTCAAAACTTGTGTTCCATTTTCCTCTATCTATCTGTCTCTATTTCTATCTACAGTATATCTATTTCTATCTATATCTGTCTACATATCTATTTATCTATCTAACTATCTATATCTATCTATTTCTATCTATCTATCTATCTATTTCTATCTATCTAAGCATAAGAGGCCAAAAGGAACACAAATTTTGAACAGAGTAAAGTGAAGGCAACTGTCAGGGGAAATTCGTTCGGAGTTGATAAATCTGGAGTTACTGAATCCTCCAAACTATTCCAAGCAACAGAACACCTTATTTTTGTTCATTTGGTCCTGTTGTTTCCTGGCATACTTTGGAGGAATCAACACACTCCAATGTAACAAAAGTGAATTACCACCTTTAAGGGGGTGCGGGAATAGGGGGACAGGCTTGGGGGGGGGGTTAGAGGGGTGCGGGAATAGGGGACTTTCTTTCTACCCACCCCAAGCCTGTCCCCCTACTCCTTCATCCCTCAAACACCCCCCCCCCCAAGCCTGTTCTCTACTCCTGCATCCCCCAAGCCTGTCCCCCTACTCCTGCATCCCACAACCCCAAGCCTGTCCCCTACTCCCACACCCTCTTAACCATTAGGATATTAAAATAAATAAAAATAAAAATATAAAGTAATGAGTAATTCAATCCTAAAAAGTCTAGATAGCTAATAGATGTCCAGTGTTAGGATAATAATAATATAAACAAGACAAATAGAAAGGTACTAACTATTAAATAATAAATTAATAATAAAATAATAAATTAAATAAAACAAAAATAGGAAGGAACTAACTATTATTAAATCATAAATTAATAATAAAATAATAAATTAAATAATATTAAAAAAACAAAACAAAAATAGAATGGAACTAACTATTAAATAATAAGGAATCTGTAAAGGTATACTGTACATAATAGGTAACTACTGTATTATTCAGTGTGTGTTATGATAATAAAAACAAAACAAAAATAGGAAGGAACTAACTATTTAATTATAAAGATTGAATACTAAAAACAAAACAAAAATAGGAAGGAACTAACTATTAAATCATAAGGAATTTGTAAAGGTGTACTGTACATAATAGGTGGCTACTATATATTCAGCATTTGTATATTAAAAAAAAAAAAAAAAAAAATAGGAAGAAACTAACTATTCAATCCTAAAGATGTAGCTACTGGGACTTTATATTCAGCATTTGTATATTAAAAAAACAAAATAAAAATAGAAAGAAACTAACTATTCAATCCTAAAGATGTAGCTACTAGAACTGTATATTAATTAATTAAGCATTTGTATATTAGAAAAACAAAACAAAAATAGAAAGAAACTAACCATTCAATCCTACTGGGACTGTATATTAATTAATTAAGCATTTGTATATTAAAAAAATGAGAATGTAAGAGTTGCTCACCATTCTATCATGAGGAGTCTATTGAGGCAGTCGTCACCGCAGCCCTCATCACCACGGGTCATCTCCTCTTTGGATAGGGAACAGTCACACACCATCCGACGCACCTCTTTACTCCTCTTACTCTTCCTCTTCTCGGTGAGGTACAAGTTGTCGTGGAGGTGAGTGAATGATTTTAACCTTTGCTCGACCACTTCCTTATTCCTCTTTGCCTTTTCTTCTTTCTCTTGTTGACGTTTTCTCTCCATCTCCCTCAGCTCTTCCTCCGTGAACTTGACCTCCTCCACTTTACTCCCGAACGTGTCTTCCACTTTGGGTTCGCCCTCGTCCTCGCGTTCCACTTTCATGTCGGTGGTTAAGACTCGTGGTCCGGCTTCATCGCCCGTCAAGTGAATTTCCTCCACTTTACTCCCACTCATAACAAAATCTTCCTCTGCTTTGGAGTCACTTTTTACTCGGCATTTGTCAGCACGAGAGGCATTTGTTGTAGTTAAAGGTTTACTCATATCATTACTCTTATTCATAGATGGACTAAAGGACTCACTGTTATCATCTGTTACATCCATTACTTCTGTTGCTGCTTTGTAACTTTTCACTGAACTATGCCCTGATAATTTTTCACTGCTTTCCACCTGTTGTTCCTTTAATCTCCACGATTTCTCGGATGCGCTGGACTTATTCTGGGCGGCTAAAATTGACAGTCCCGGTATTTCAAAGGAAGAACTGTCCTCTGTCTTATCACTGATGAATGGAATATGTATGGATGTTGGTAATGGAGTGAATGCACTGTTTTCTTTCATATCACTCTTACATAGACTTTCTTTATTAGGTGACATATGCTCATCCATTATAGTTCTCGTGTTACTTATATTCCCTTTGCTTTGTGTATCATTTATATTGGGCTTTGTACTCTCTTCTTGTCCTAACTTTGGTTCAGCATTTTTGGTTTCCTTAAAATGTTTGAGATCATCTTCAAAGGAACATCCCTTGTGTCTATCAGATGCCAACGGTCCCTCCATGAAATGACTTGGATCTACACCACTGCGACTCTCCTTCTCACGGTCCGTCTGTCTCGCACTGTCACTTGGAAGAGGAATATGTGAGAGAGAAAGTACGGTGTTGACTGCAATCTTTACTTCCTCTAGGAGTGATTTACCGTCCACTTTTCTCCTCTTTCTATTCTCATCCTCTTTGGACTCCGTTATCCTTTTTCTCTTCTGATCATCCTCATCCGAACATGAAGTATTGTGAGCGGTTTCCAGTTCCTCTTCTCGTCTTTTCTTTGACTTGGGCATCCCGGGATCATCAGCGGAAAATAAACCCACGTCCTCGCTTACAATAACGTCTCTGCCATGTTGTGCGGTCGCTCTTTCTCGCTTGCCTTTATTTCTATCGTCCGTTTCGGTACCGTATTCAGATTCTGGGACGACATTCTGCAATCTCTCAGGAGGAAGGGGTATATATTCACTATTCAACAACTGGTGATGGTGTGATTTAGCAAGACTTTTTACACATTTGGTATCATCCTCATTATCATCACATTCCTTTATCTGTTGTTGTGGCTTGTGTGGTTGTTGTTGTTGTTGTTGTTGTTGTCTCACTGGGGACTGCTGGGTTGGTCTCGCATCGTCGTTCTTTCTCTGTGGTCGACCTGGCTTGGCTGGGGATGATGATGGTGTAGCAGGCTTTGTTGTTGTTGGTGATGATGGTGTAGCAGGCTTTGTTGTTGGTGATGCTACAGGCTTTGCTGGTGATGGTGGTGGTACAGGCTTTGCTGGTGATTGTGGTACAGGCTTTGCTAGTGGTGATGGTGGTGGTACAGGCTTTGCTGGTAATAGTACAGGCTTTACTGGAGATGATAATGGTACAGCAGGCTTTGTTGTTGGTGATGGTGGTGGTACAGGCTTTGGTGATGATAATGGTATAGCTGGCTTTGTTGGTGAAGGTACAGGCTTTGCTGGTGATTGTGTTACAGGCTTTGTTGTTGGTGGTGATGATACAGACTTTGCTGGTGATTGTGGTACAGGCTTTGTTGGTGACGGTACAGGCTTTGGTGAAGATAATGGTACAAGTGGTTTTGTTGTTGTTGTTGTTGTTGTAGTTGTTGTTGTTGTTGATTTAGCCACATCATCTTCTGCTTTCTGATATCTAACATTTCTCGCTGGGGAAGATGTCATTTTAATATCTTCCTTTTTCTCAGATTTAGTCATTTTTACTGGGGATGATGGGGTCAATTTTACATCAACATCATCATCATCATCATCATCATTCACTTTTGAGGATGATATTACAGACCTAAACTCCTCTTCCTTCTTCTGGGGAGTCCTGCTTAATAATTTCTTTGCTGGGGATGCTGTAGGCTTCAATTCCTCTTCCTTCTTCGTGGATTTACTGAGTTTGGTTGGGGATGTTAAGTATTTCACCTCATCTTCCTTTTTTTGTGACTTACTGGCAACACTTGTTTTTATTGGTGAATATAGAGCCTTGTTGGTATCATCTTCGTTCTGGTATTGGCTTGGTTTTATCTGTGATGGTAATGATATCAAGTTAACATCCTCTTCCATTCTTCGTGATTTGCTTGGCTCTGCACGTGGTGATACAATGGCCGTGTCTTGCAATTCCTTTTTGTGGGACGGTGTTTCCTTTGGTTTTGTGTCAATCACTGTGGGACTCATTTCTGGTTTTGTGTGTTTTATCTCAGTGCCAGACCCTGGGGATTTTGTTTCTAGTCCTGTACTCGGTGATGGAGTTGCCTTCATCATAGGCATGTCGTTTTTAGTCTTAGCGTCATTTATAAAAAGATCTGGGCCCTTCAATGGACTCTTGTCAGGTTGTTTCATACCCTTATTCTCAATTGCTTTCTTGAACAGCTTCGTCGTTTCTTTAGACTGTGGTGAATCTGCCTTGTCCTCCATCCCAAGGCCAAGAGTGAGGACTTGTGGCCTGCTGCGACCTCTACGTCTGGCTGGACTGGCTGTGTCGCTATCATTGGAGTCAGTACTATCTTCCTTGGTCAGTCTCCTCCAGCCAATAGAACCTCTTCCTGTTCTCATCTTCCCTCTAGGTTCATGGTCACTGTTACTTGAACTTGACCCATCCATACTCTCCTGGGAATCAGAGGAGGTTTTATCCGAGGACATGGCTTCCCGCTCATCTTGTACGACCATCTCATTGTAACCATCAACTTGTATCTTATCCTTTATGTTTGGTTTTACACAGGTTACAGAATCCGAATCAGCACTTGAGCTGGTATCACACGTAACACTGTCTTGACTCACCAGTTTATTACCATTGGCAAGGTATATATCATCCACATTATCATTTTGTTTTTGTTGATTTTCTACATTTGGTATAGGCCTATTACTGGTATTTACTACTGTTTCAATAAGCACTTTTTTCTCTACTTTAGTCCCTACATATTCCACATCTTCACTACCAACAATTTGAATTGAACACTCATCATCATCTTGCACACTAGAACATAATCTATTTACATTATCATCATTATCATGTACAATACTTATAATATCTTTAACTGTATGTTTACTACTGTCACCAACATCAGTGGGAACAGTGTCAGGAATAACATAGGATTCCTGTACATCGCTGCTGCTGTTGCTGTTGCTTTCATTTCTTCTAGTTTGTACTTCAAATTCGGTCTCAGTGTGTGTCTCTTCCTCACTATCACTAAGCAGCTGTGGTGTATTGGCTATTAATCTACAACTTGTAGCTTTAATTTTGTTGTCACTGTTTGCACTTCCTTTCCCCACTTTAGTATCAGTATTGCCATAACTGTTTACAATCTTCACCTCCTCCTCTTCCTCCTCCTCCTCCTCCTCTTCACTCACTCTTTCTTTCCCTCGTTTTCTATTGCCACGTCTTTTTGTTTCCCTAAAGGAACAATCGGGTTCATCTTTTTTCACACCTCTACCTTTCCTCCCAGTCTCAACCCCCTTATCCCATTCAGACTTTGACTTTTCACTAACGACATTATCCTTTTTCACTTCACTTTCCTCGTCAACACCATTAACGACGACAACATCTGGACTTGCATGTGTATAAGTAAGTTTTTTATCATCACTTGTTCCAGAGAGTATTGATGTAGCTTTCAATGGTGTCTGATCACTGGTGAGTTTATCAGGTTTACTCTTCACACTCTTTTCATTCTCTCCTCCTCCTCCTCCTCTTCCTCCTCCTCCTTCTCCTCCTCCGTCGTCATTCTTAGCTGCCTCTTCTTTCTCTTCACACTGACTATTCCTCTTTCTAACCCCTTTCCTTGAGCGACTAATGGCTGTTGTGTTGCTACTACTACTACTACTACTACTCTCTGGGGAGCCGGCTCTACCCGACACTATCTTCCTGAAGCAGCCCTCCACCTCGTCGTCGGCAAAGCGGGAGTTGGGTTTGCGTGCCCTTCCTGAACGCCTGACGGGGGTGCTGGCGTCCCCTGGCTCACCGTTCATTGTGACCAGTGGAGTCCGGGGCCACACAACACGACCTCTTCACGCCTCAAACACACACCTTACCAATACAACCTGAACCAAAAGAAATTAAATACCATATTTTATTACTGTTCATTTGGAGACAAAATATCTGCCTTATCTGCCAATTAATAAACCTGAGAGAAAAGAAATTAAGCACAATATTTTATTAGTGTTCATCTATGGCTCTGACGCCACGTTCCCTAAGGGTGTGGCCACGGCAGAAGTGTCTCCAGTCTTCCCTGTTCTAACACCCCTCCTTACTTGGTCAAGCCCTCCCCTCCCCCTCATGCTTCTCTCCTTTACATACTCTTCCACTCTGTTCCAACACTCCCTCCTTACTCCCTACTCTGTCCCTCATGTTACTCTCCTATACATACTGTTCCAACACTCCCTCCTTACTCCCTACTCTGTCCTTCATGTTACTCTCCTTTACATACTCTTCCACTCTGTTCTGCCATCTAACTGGTGGTCTGCCTCTCACACCACACCCCACAACTTCACTTCCACACACCTTTACAAACTCTTCACCTTGCATTCTCTCTACATGTCCAAACCATCTCAATGTATTACTGTACAAAGAGGATGAACTGTACAAAAATGTATTACACACACACACACACACACACTAAGGGGATAGGCTTGGGGGGGACTGGGGGGGGGACTGGGGAGGGACTGCGGGTGTACGAATATAGGGGGACAGGCTTGGGGGGGGACTGGGGGGTGCGGATATAGAGGGGAAGGCTTGGGGTAGGTAGAAAGCCTGTCCCCTATTCCCGCACCCCCCTACTCCCCCAAACCAACCCCTAAACTATTCTAAGGGGGAAATTTTGTGTTGGTAAATCTGGAGCAACTGAATCCTCCAAACTATTCCAAGCAACAACAACAACAACAACAGAACAAATATCATTATTTTTGTTTGTTCATCTGTGTGTCCTGTTGTTTCCTGGCATAACTTTGGAGAAATCAACTAACTAACTAACTAATGCCTTCTCTTTCATATTCCCAAACCTAACTAACTAACTAACTAATTAACTAACTAACAAACTATCTAACTAACTAACTAACTAATTAACTAACTAACTAACTAACTAACTATCTAACTAACTAATTATCTATCTAACTAACTAACTAACTAATGCCTTCTTTCATATTCCCAAACCTTTATAAAACATCTTAACGACAAAGGCGATATTTTTTGTGGTCCATATTCAGAGACGGTTCGTGGTGTTTACGACGGCTTGGTACTGTACCGTTACCACAATTACATCATTTTTTTTTATCGCGCATTTTACCACGGTTATTTTCCGGTAGTTTGTCCAGGTTAGGTCCCGGTAGTCTGTACAGGTTAGGTCCCGGTAGTCTGTACAGGTTAGGTCCCGGTAGTCTGTACAGGTTAGGTCCCGGTAGTCTGTACAGGTTAGGTCCCGGTAGTCTGTACAGGTTAGGTCCCGGTAGTCTGTACAGGTTAGGTCCCGGTAGTCTGCCCAGGTAATTTCCCGGTAGTTTGTACAGGTTATTTCCCGGTAGTCTGTACAGGTTAGGTCCCGGTAGTCTGTACAGGTTAGGTCCCGGTAGTCTGCCCAGGTTATTTCCCGGTAGTCTGCCCAGGTTAGGTCCCGGTTATTTGCCCAGGTTAGGTCCCGGTAGTCTGCCCAGGTTAGGTCCCGGTAGTCTGCCCAGGTTAGGTCCCGGTAGTTTGCTGTGGTCTAGGTTAGGTTAGATTAGGTACGGTTAGGTTAATTTCAAAATGCCACCAATTAAATATACCCCATCTTTGAAATGGAACACACGCAGAAAATGGCACAGAAGAAAAGTGTGTTAGAATGTTATAAATTAGTCGGTAAAGAAGGTATAAACATTGTCACAGAAAAACGGCATTAGAATAAATATTTACCCACAAATATTTGCATAATAATAATAATAATGTTGATAATAATAATAATGATAATAATAATGATGATAATAATAACAATAATAATAATAATAATGATGATAATAATGATGATAATAATGATGATAATAATAATGATAAAAATAATGATGATAATAATAATAATAATAATGATAATGATAATAATAATGATAATAATAATAATGATAATAATAATAACGATAATAATAATAATAATAATAATAAGCTAAGTTACCTCACAAGTAATGGGAATATATATATGTATGTGTGTGTATGTGTGTGTGTGTGTGTGTGTTATGTAGAGCCCAACCAGATTCATATGTAGTTAACTGTACATATATAACACACATACGTACACACACACACATACGTACATACACACACACATATATATAGCAATTATGTATACTATATTTACCTCATTTAATCGCCTAATACCTCATAAAATAAACCTCAAATATCCGGTGTGTGTGTATGTATGTTAACTATACATACATACACACATACGTACACACATACCTATTATTATTATTATGTATACTATATTTACCTCATACCTCATTAAATACCTCACATAATAACCTCAATGGCCGGAGTGTGTGTATATGTATGTATGCATGTATGTATGTATAGTTAACATACATACATACACACACACACCGCTAGCTAACCAGTGCTCATATTTATCTCGTTTATACCTCATTTCCGGGCTTCCTACCTCATAACTACCTCACACAAAGGACCACAGACCCCCCCCCCCCCTACCTCACCTGAGTCGTGGAAGAGGTAACATGCTAATTAGAGGTGTATTTAAGACAAAAATAACACCTCCTTTCCGTCAACACCTTCTTCTCTCTCTGTATACATTTTCCAACATGGCCGACTGTCACGTGACTTTATCCCCCCCGCCATTATTTATTAAAAAACCGCCAAATTTAAATTATATATAGTGTTTTATTTTATTTTAATTAACATATATTGTTTTATTTTATTTTAATTAACACCGCCAAATTTAAATTATATATATTGTTTTTTGTTTTCTTTTAACACCGCCAAATTTAAATTATATATATATTGGTTTATTTTCTTTTAACACCGCCAAATTTAAATCACATATATTGTTTTATTGTTTTCTTATTTTTGTTTGTTATTTGTATTATTAAAACATCGCCAAATTTAAATTATATATATTGTATTTTTGTTTTATTTTAACACCGCCAAATTTAAATCATATATATTGTTTTATTTTCTTATTTTTGTTGTTATTTGTATGCTTACTATTATATTATATCATTATTTATTAAAACACCGCCAAATTTAAATTATATATATTGTTTTTTTGTTTTCTTTTAACACCGCCAAATTTAAATCATACTTATTCTTCATTCTTTATTAAAACACCGCCAAATTTAAATTATATATATTGTTTTCTTTTCTTTTTTTTGTTGTTATTTGTATTATTATTATATACTTATTCTTCATTCTTTATTAAAAAACCACCAAATTTAAATCATATATATTGTTTTCTTTTCTTTTAACACCGCCAAATTTAAATCATATATATTGTTTTATTTTCTTT
>JAWZYT010005229.1:55000-89653 GCA_034508575.1 Petrolisthes manimaculis
TTTGTAGCTTGTAATATTTACCACTCGGCTACACACACTCCTTTACACGACTTGCCTACAGCGTGTGTGTGTGTGTGTGTGTGTGTGTGTGTGTGTGTGTGGGGATGACTCACTCACCTCTCCTCTTTCTTTCTTTCTGTATGACTCTTTACCCCACACACACACACACACACACACACGCACACACACACTCTTTTTCCTCGTAATAAATAGTCAGTGGTTTAATAATAATAAAACGACAAACCTTAATCCACAGTCAGCTTCCTTCCTTTGTTTGCTTGCTTGCTTGCTTTGTTTTGCTTGTTTACTTTGCTTGTATTTGGACTTGTTTGTATTTTATTGTATTTACAGTCAATTCTCATTTTATACTGGCATTATGTATGTGAAATAGTGTGTGTGTGTGTGTGTGTGTGTGTGTGTAATAATAATAATGTGTGTGTCTGTGTGTGTCTGTCTGTGTGTGTGTAATGAATGTACTGTACTGTACTGTAAACACATTGTACACTATATTACACACACAATACATGTACAGTATACAAGTGTACTGTACACAAGGAAGGTTTTTTCTGTACACTCTTTCATTACACAACCATATAAATACATACAAGTGTAAAATGAGAGTTAATTGTACTCATAACTTCACGATACAAAGCTTAACTGCAGGCTTAAGTCAAAATACTGAGCTTAACTGCAGGCTTAAGTCACCATACCAAGCTTAACTGCAGGCTTAAGTCACCATACTGAGCTTTACTGTAGGCTTAAGTCACAGTACTGAGCTTAACTGCAGGCTTAACTCATCATACTGAGCTTTACTGTAGGCTTAAGTCATAATACCAAGCTTAACTGGTAGTGAGCTGAACTGTAGGAGGCTTAAGTCATCATACTGAACTTTATTGAATATCTTATAAGTCACCATATCATATCATTCATTACTAATAGACCTTAATTAAATCAACTCATTCTCATACAATACTAAAGGTCTTTTTATTATTAGTTTTTATTACAGTATATTATTTATATTTTATTTGTGAGCTAATGGTTACCAACACATATTTTGTTTTTATTATTTATTTATTTATTGTGTTACTGACTGATAGCTGGACTTTTTTTATCAGAGTCTGGTGGTTGTCTTGTTTGGTCCGGCCACGGTCCGCCTGGCCCTCCTGTCATGGGGGAGTTATTGAAGGGCGTGGGTCCCGTCGGTCCCGGTCCGGGTCCGCCGGGTCCTGCTCCCTGGGGTGCCCCGTTGTCGTCGACCGAGGCGGTGTCGTACTGGGTGTTCTCCAGGCGGGTGATGAGACGTTCATCCTCGTCTCCAAACTCACCGCCCATCAGGGACGGCTCCCCGACAACCATCACATCCTGCTGGCACACACACATCCTAAGTAGACACATTATACATACACCTTGTATTGTATAGTATATATACATATAAAGGAGAGACATATCATACATACACACACACACACACATCCTAAGTAGACACATTATACATACACCTTGTATTGTATATATACATACAAAGGAGAGACATATCATACATACACCTCTATACACACATACACACATCCTAAGTAGACACATTATACATACACCTTGTATTGTATATATAATATATACAAAGGAGACATGTCATACATACACCTCTATACACACATCCTCAGTTGACACATCATACATACATTATACGAGGCGTCAGAGCTATAGATAGATAGTACACACACACACATACACACACACACATCAATTATTTAGTCAGATACATATTCACAAGCCAAGTCATTCCTTCTCAACACATACTCTTATATTTACACTCAAATATTCCACATTTTCTCTCACATTATATTAAATAAATATAAATGCAAAGTTATTCTGTCTTAAAATTATTGTACCTAATTTATATATTCATCTACTGTACACACGTCAAAAACTACTTAGTACTTCCCCACTATTCTTTTTCAATTACTGTACATTATATATTGACTGTACTGTATATTACTGTACTGTAAATGTAAACTAATTGTAGATTAAAGGGAGATTCTGTTGTTAATGAATTGGAATATATGTACCAAGAAACAGATGACTCTAGTGTTACTCTTATATGGGATCTGTTTCATGGCACAGTTTGGAGAAATCTGAGATCTTCAAATTCACCAACAACAACAGAATCTCCCCTTAAGGTTGTTATTGTTGTTGTTGTTGTTGAAGTTGGTCAAGGTGTCTGTCCGAGCAGCCCCGAGCTCCTGAGGAAGGCCCTGGTCTGAACCATGTTTTCCCACAGTGCCCTCAGAGAGTGTATGTTGTGTTGTTGGTGAGTGTGGTTGTGTGTATTGTAGTCTTCAATAATGTGTTTAATAGAATGGGGTGACAGGTATCTACAATGGCTCCATCACAGCCTGGACAGGTGGACTCTATTCTGATGGATGGATGTCAGGAGGTCATACAAACAGCTGTGTGTTGTTTGCGAGTGTTTGGATGGACTGAGGAGTGATTGGAGTATGTACAGTATAGGTTTCTGGAGATTGGTTTGGGGTGGACAGGGCAGGGTGTAAGAGATGATGTTCTTTGGCATAAATATCTCGTACACAATCACAGGGTCCTTAAGCTACTGTACTTGTCCTTCAGATCAAAAGTTTAGTTAGTGATGTTTTGACTTGGAGAAACAGAAATGAAATATTGTCAAAGAAGGAAAGACAAATTAAGTTACTGTAAAGCCATAGAAACCAGAAACACAGATAATAATGTGTATAAATAATGTGTAGGTTATTTAGTGGGACATAAGAGAAGAGAAGGTACGGTACCGTGTGTGTGTGTGTGTGTGTGTGTAACTCCTCTCGTCTCCAGTATAATAATGTGTATAAATAAGTTGTGTTGTCATCTAGTGGGACAGAAGAGAAGAGAAGGTACCAACATTACCACCACCATGAAGCTCCACCGTCTCATCTAAAACATTAATACAATATTGGTCCTGTGTTGGTAAATCTGGAGCAACTGATTCCTCCAAACTATACCAAGCAACAACAGAACACCATTATATTCCGTTTCCTGGCATACTTTGGAGGAATCAAGGCACTCCAATGTAACAAAAGGATACTACAGTTTATTTAATTTCATGTGACATCGTCCATGTATAAAATTTCAACATTGTATCGTCAGCTGGGGATTGTCTGAATAAACATTGTCCTAGAGCCTTAACTTGTTGATATAAACATTTAAATTAAGGGCAGAGTATACTTTTGGTACATTGGAGTGCCTTGATTCCTCCAAAGTATGCCAGGAAACAGACCCAAGTTAACAAAAATAATGGTGTTCTGTTGTTGCTTGTAATAGTTTGGAGGATTCAGTTGCTCCAGATTTACCAACACTGTACTTCCAAGATCCTGCTATGTAAAAATAATCTTCATTTGTTATTTCTTATATACAAATTATGTATATTATGTATTGACTATATAAACACACATAACAAGGAAACATTCAAATACAAGTTAACTACAGGTACACTATGACTACACTACAGATGGACATAATTTGTATATATATTTGTATATTTGTGTATATGAAATAACAAATGAAGATTTTTTTTACATCCCAGGATCCTACGTTGAAGTTAATGAAGGGTTAATTTAAATGTTTATATCAACAAGTTAATTTAATAATACCAGCGTCTAGCAATGTTTACTGCTTACCTTTGTCAATATAGTATAGCAAATAATAATAATAATAATAATAATAATAATAATAATAATAATAATAATAATAATAATAATAATAGTAGCAGTAGTAGAAGTAGTAGTACCGTAGTATAATATTAGCAGCAATAATAATAATAATAATAATAATAATAATAATGATAATAATAATAATAATAATAATAATAATAATAATAGTAGTAGTAGTAATCATAAATTGGAAGGCTACTGATTGCTCCAAACTATGCCAGGAAACAGACCCAAATGAAGAAAAATAATGGTATATCCTGTTGCCTGGAATAGTTTGGAGGAATCATTTGCTCCGGATAAAACAACATTGAACTTTTCACTTAAATTATCAAACTAGCATTATTATTTATGGGGGTGCAGGAGTTGGGGACAGGCTTGGGGGAGAGGGGGTTGGGGGTGCGGGAATAGGGGGACAGACTTGGAGGGGGGTAGATACAAGCTCCTTCCATATAGGTGTGTGTGTGTGTGTGTGTGTGTGTTTCGTGGCAAATATTTGAAGGACTCATTTACCTCCAATTTTCTGACTACATCACACAAACACACACACACACACGCACACACACAGGGTCCCTTAATGGGGGGGGGGGGGTAATTCACTTTTGTTACATTGGAGTGCCTTGATTCCTCCAAAGTATGCCAGGAAACAGAATGAAAAAAAAAAAAAAAAAAAAAATATGAACAAAAAATAATGTTGTTCTGTTGTTGCTTGGAAAAATAATAAATAATAATAATAATAAATAATAATAATAATAATAATAAATAACAATAATAATAATAATAAATAATAATAAATAATAATAAATAAAAAAAACAGACTACAACACTAATAAATCTAAAAAAAAAAAAAAAAAAAAAAAAAAAAAAAAAAAAAAAATCATTTGAATAGATTATATAAATGATTAGAGTGTTGTGAGTTTGAAGCCATTATTTACTACTACAAGCTGCTCTCTATAGAATTAAGTATACAAAGGGAGAATCTCTTTTGGGGCAACTTGGAGGACTAATGAATCCTCCAATTTAACTCGGAGGACTAATGAATCCTCCAATTAAATCCTCCAATTCAACTCGGAGCACTACTAAATCCTTCAATTGAATCCTCCAATTTAACTCAGAGGACTAATAAATCCTCCAATTGAATCCTCCAATTTAACTCGGAGGACTAATGAATCCTCCAATTTAATCCTATAATTTAACTCTTGAGGAATACTGCATACTTCAATTGAATCCTCCAATTTAATTATGTCACAAAAATAGTTGCATAATTTAGAGGAATCAAATAATATATAGTTTACCCTTAAAATAAATTCTCCCCTTCATTGAAAGATAGATGAAAATAATAATAATACTAGAAGGTTAGTAGAGTAAGTAGGCAAGTTGGTAAGTAAGTAAGTAAGTAGATAAGTATGTATGTATGTATGTTACAGTATTATTGAATCTCTGAACAAATTCTATGGTACAAAATTAAACTCAAATATAAAATAAATCTAGCTTACAGTAATGTACAGTATACTTCAAAAATAGTTAAGTTACGTAACCTTTTGTACAGTCAGTGGTAAAAGTTTTATCACCAATGATATATTTAATTTAATACCGTATAGTAAAGTCACATATTTCGCCAACTTTCATCTCGCCCCTATTCCCTCACCCCCCAAGCCTGTCCCCCTACTCACGCACCCCCCACAAAACTCCCCCTATTCCTTCACCCCCCAAGCCTGTCCCCCTACTCACGCACCCCCCAAAACTCTCTCAAGCCTGTCCCCCTATTCCCGCACCCCCCAAAACTCCCCCTAGTCTGTCCCCCTATTCCCGCACCCCCCAAAACTCCCCCAAGCCTGTCCCCTTATTCCCGTACCTCCTAAATTAAGGTGTTGGTAAATCTGTAGCAACCGAATCCTCCAAACTATTCCAAGCAACAACAACAACAACAACAGATCAAACACCATTATTTTTGTTTGTTCATCTGTGTGTCCTGTTGTTTCCTGGCATAACTTTGGAGGAATCAACAAGGCACTCCAATGTTAACCAAAGTGAATTATTTACCACTTTAAGTAATGGGATATTAGTTGTTGTTATTGTTGTTGTTGTTGAATTGGAAGGTGTTTGATTCCTCCTAACTGTGCCAGGAAACAGATGCCTTCAATGGTATGAATAGAGGATGCGTGTGTCTGTCTGTCTGTCTGTTTCATGGGATAGTTTGGAGGAATCGGAGACTTTTCAAATTCACTAACACCAAGATAATTTCCCCTTAAGGACCCTGTGCTTGTGTGTGTGTGTGTGTGCTTGTGTCTGTGTCTGTGTGTGTGTGTGTGTGTGTGTGTGTGTGTGTGTGTGTGCTAGTGTGTGCATGTGTTTCGTGGCAATATTTGAAGGACTCATTTACTTCCAATTTTCCGACTACATCACACACACACACACACACACACACACACACACACACACACACACACACACACACACACACACACACACACACACACACACACACACACACACACACAGGGTCCCTTAAAAAAATACCACCCAGACATTCTCACGACTACAGTACTTTGGTAAAAAAAAAAATTATCAAATACACTAAAAATTATATTGGAAATGGTGTTAAAATACTTACAACTACAGTTATTACATGATCACTACATTAACTACCAATGAATGAACTGTACTACGGAAAAATAGATAGATAAATAAATGATAATAATCTTGTGAAAGTGTGCGTGCATTTCAATATCTTGTGAATCGATTGCAACAAACATCTCGCTATCAAATAAATCACCTCATTGGATTGCTACTGTGATAGTTTTTGGGTATGAATTGGGAGACTGTCTTGTTGGTAAATTGGAAGGCATCTCAGTATCAAATAAATAACTTTGTTGAATTGCTACGGTGATAATTTTTGGTATGAATTGGGAGACTGTCTTGTTGATAAATTGGAAAACATCTCAGTACCAAATAAATAACTTTGTTGAATTGCTACTGTGATAATTTTTGGGGTATGGTTTGTTGGTAAATTGGAAGGCATCTCAGGACCAAATAAATAACTTTGTTGAATTGCTACTGTAATAATTTTTATATGTACAAGTATATATATATGATTCTATAATAATTTTTCTATGTACATGTGTATATATATATGATTCTAACGGGTAGTGTCTCGAAAGTTTTGAAGACAACTACTATACAAACAGGGGATCTTCTGTTTCATGGCACATAGTTTGGAGTAATCAGAAACCTTCCAATTCACCAACACAAGAACCAACCTCTCTTTAAGGACCCTGTGTTCGTGTATAAATATGGAGGCTTCTGATTTCACCTGACTATGCCACGGAACAAACTCCTTCCTTATAGGTGTGTGTGTTTCGTGGCCATGTTTGAAGGACTCATTTACCTCCAATTTTTTTACTACAACACAGGGTCCCTTAATTAAACTGATTGATACAATGTTCAGTACAACAACAACAACAAAGTGTCTGAGTTGTTGACATTTGAAACAAACAACAACAAGAACATGAATTGCACAAAAATAATAATAATAATAATGATGAGATAATAAGATAAGATAATATTAAGGGGGGGTGGGAATAGGGGGACAGGCTTGGGGGGGGGGGAGGTTTCAGGGGGTTGCAGAAGTAGGGGGACAGGCTTGGGGCGGGGGGGGAGGAAGGGTTGGAGAGGTGGTGGAATAGGGGGGACAGGCTTTTTTACACACTCCAAGCGTGTCCCCCATATTCCTGCACCCCCTCAAGTCTGTCCCCATATTCCCCCCCCCCACGCTTGTCCCCTATTCCCGCACCCCCCTAAATACTGTACAGGCATCACACATACAGGGAAGTTAAGCAAATGGAAGGCAACAGAAAAAGTAAACAAAAGAATTACTACTACAAAACTGTTTACCATTTACAACTGGGTGTGTTTACAGTAATACCTTGTTTGTTTGTTTGTTTGTTTGTTTGTTTGTTTTGCACGGGTGGTGTTATGCGTGCGTGTGTGTGTGTGTGTGTGTTATTTTCTGTGTAATTAGTGTGTGTGTGTGTGTGTACAGTAAACCCTCTTGTTTTATTTACACACCCATATACTGAGTGGTGGACAATGAGGGGTTTATTATTGTACACACACGATTCACTGATTACACTATAACACACACATACACACACATAACAACAACAACAACAACAGTGCAAAATGTGGTATTACTGTATGTACATCAACCGTCAAGTTCCGCTCCAGATACATATATACAGACACGACGAGAGAAATGATGAGAGAGAGAATGAAGATGTATTGTGTCACTCCAAACCAACATATAGCACTATTACTTGGCAACACTGCACCACTATTACTTGGCAACACTGCAGCACCATGGTCGGTATGCAAGAACATTCCGTAGTGGTGACGATGGTGTGGCACCGGTACGACCACGACTCCATTAGACCAACAAACGGCCGTCGTCATACCGGCAACACAGTATTGCCAACACCCATAACGGCACTATAATATTATCTGGCAACAACGACAGCAACAACAACCACAACAAAAACAAAAACATCATCATCATCATTTCTCCATCTCGGTTCCAATAATCTCTATACTGTATATATTTTGCCTTGAACTTGTTAGGTGTCCAGTAGATGGTTTTAAACAGTTTATTAAGGACCCTGTGATTGTGTGTGTGTAAACTTGATGGCTTCTGATTCCTCCTCACATATATATATACCAGGAAACAAACCCACTCCTTAATTAACATGATATAACAACAATAATTAGGTGTGTGTGTGTTTCGTGGCAATGTTCGAAGGACTCATTCACCTCCAAAAAATAATTCTGACTACACCACACCAACAAAACACACAGGGTCCCCATCTATAAATAAATAAATAAATAAATAAATGTGTTTCTAAACCTACTGTAAATGTATGTATGTATTTACTAGGCACTAACTAGAGCAACCAGAGAGGCAATACTACCTAGAGATGAGATCTGCTTCACCTCATGGGAGAAATGATCAGGCTGGTCACTGGGGAGAAAAGCGTTCCACTATCAGAATGGCATGCAAACACAAAAATGCCGTACCAAAGTGATCAATACAAATCCATGGAAAAGGTATAAATAACATACGCTCACAAGTTACTCATAAACAGCTACTCGTAAATAAATAAATAAATAAAGAGAAAAAAGTTTATAATAGAGATATATTATGTGGTGTTAGTCACTGGTCGGAAACCAATGATCAATAGCACTAACAAAAAATAATAATAATAATAATAAAAAAAAAATATATATATATACAGTATATATATGTAATGACATCAATAAAAAAAAAAACACAAGCGATTATCCATTTTCACTTTCATGGTAATTATAACTTATGGATTCAGGACAGGAATCTATTAACAATGTATCATTAACCATTCTTTTTTATAATTAATTCAGACATGACTCGAAAATGCGTCAAAAGTAAAAAATTCCTCAAGAGTTTAATTATTTAGACGGATTGCCTAATGTTTACTGTTTGTATATTTACTGTTTAATTATTTATACGGATTGCCTAATGTTTATTGTTTGTATATACGACAACCCAAATTTTAACCACCAGTAGGACAGACAACAAGAATTATTGACTTGGTTCATCTACTGTATAATGAAATTTAATTATCTATATTTTTTCAGATGAAATTTAATTATTTATATTTTTCCAGATTAATAATAATAATAATGAAAGATGATGATGATGTTATGCTGTCAGTAAAATTATTGATATTCATATTTTTGGGGGATTTATTTTCCAGATTAATAATAATAATAATAATAATAATGATGTTATTATACTGTCAGTGAAATGATTGATAATATATATTTTTTCGGGATTAATTTTCCAGATTAATAATAATAATAATGATGTTATGCTGACAGTAAAATTATTTTATATTTATATTTTTTGGGGATTTATTTTTCAGATTAATAATAATAATAATAATAATAATGATGATGTTATGCCGACATTAAAATGATAGATATATTTTTTTAGGGGCTGTAAGGGTCCTATTTTCTACAACACTATGAATGCAATCAATAATATTTTTTTGAAACTTTTCAATTCAAGTTGTGAGTGCCAGATTATCTACAGACGTAATGAAAGAAATTAATTAAATTTTCGAATGTTAATTTGGAATGAAAGGAATGAGTTAATATTTTTGAGAATCTTTGAGAATATTTTTGAGAATGTTTGAGAATATTTAACCAATTCTTTGTTAATTTAGTTGAACATTTAGCAGTGAAATGAATTAATGGTATGACTTATATTTTCGAGACTGTTAAATCAATGTTGTTTTAATGAAGTTGGTAATTTTTTTTAATGGAAATGAAGTGACATGTAAAAATTTCCAAGACTTATTAAAATCAATATTGTTTTAATTAAGCTGGTAATTTTTTTTTTGTGAATGGAAATGAAGTGACATATAATTAATTCCGAGACGTGTTTGTTGATCATTTAGTTTTTAGTAGTAATAATAATAATAATAATAATAATAATAAAGGCCAATAGATCAGAGTTGTCCTTCCTGTGACCACCACCACTACACTTCTCTTTTAAAAATCTGCCTGAGTCATACTTACGGAAACTTGTGTGGCCAGGTTGAAGTTCGGGCCTGGTGATCGCTTCTTACTCGACCCGGTGGAGTTGGCGGTGGCGGTGGAGCCGGATTGTGAGCCTTTCCGCTTCCGTCGCTTGTTAGGGGCTCGCTGCGTCTCTGTGGGCGGCCGCGGGGGAAGACAAACACACGGTCAACATCATTCACAACAGAGAGAGAGAGAGAGAGAGAGAGAGAGAGAGAGAGAGAGAAAGATAGAGAGAGAGAGAGAGAGAGAGAGAGAAAGATAGAGAGACAGAGAGAGACAGAGATAGAGAGAAACACAGAGATAGAGAGAGAAAGAGAGAGACACAGTGAGAGAGAGAAAGACAGACAGAGAGAAATACAAAGAGAGAGAGACAAAGGAAGATAGACACAGATAATTTTCTAATAATCTGAAATTTCTCCATGTATAGGCCTATATATAATATTTTGTCTTCTATGAACAGCCATTTTTAGTAACGAATTGTATTACAACTACAAATCTTAAAATTATACTTCATGAAGAAATAAATAAAGTGTGTTTTGTTATTATTTTGAAGAGTTCTAAATGGCTACAGGCTCAAGGATGCAATTAAAAAGATGGAGGAATAGAATATGTCAGGCAGCACCAATAAAAATAAAATAAAAATGCACATGCAGCACCACAAAGTAAAGAAATCCAAAACATAAACAGTGGTTATTATGGGTCACAAAAATTCGTTCCCTCAGTCGACAGAAACACAGTATTATTATTATTTTGTGTTTTAATATGTTCCAACACTTTTTTTTTTTTTTAATATGTTCCGACATTTTTTTTTAATATGTTTCGACATTTTTTATTATTATTATTATTACTTTTTAATATGTTTCGACACTTTTTATTATTATTATTATTACTTTTTAATATGTTCCAACACTTTTTTGTTTTGTTTTTAATATGTTCCAACACTTTTTTTTATATTTGACATTTTTTTTTTTTTTTTTTAGTGTTATGTGAGTGAGTAGTATACTATTTGTAATGAATGTGTGTACAGTAAATAAATCATCTTTGTACACACCACACACACACACACACAGTACACGATGATAAGGGTTTACTGAACACACAGATTCATAGTAAATAGTAAAACACACGTAAACACACACACACACACACACACGGGGCAATAACAATAACAAGTGTAAAGCGAGTGATTACTGTGTGACGGAATTGTATGTGGCTCCAAAGACGACACACACACACACACACACACACACACACACACACACACACACACACACACACACACACACACACATCGCAGTATATTTTTCGTTGTATAGTAATTCGTGACAACAGTATATTTTCTGTTATTCGTGACAACAGTATATTTTCCGTTGTTATTCGTGACAGTATATTTTCTGTTATTCGTGACAACAGTATATTTTCTGTTATTCGTGACAACAGTATATTTTCTGTTATTCGTGACACAGTATATTTTCTGTTATTCGTGACAACAGTATATTTTCTGTTATTCGTGACAACAGTATATTTTCCGTTGTTATTCGTGACAACAAGTGCTTCAGTTATGGTGTGACTGGCTGAGGGAATAAACTTTTGGTCCACCACACTACACACACACTTACAAAACTAAATAAATAAATAAATAAATAAATAAATAAATAAAATTACCAGGGTATTTCTTTCTTTCTGATAGCAGCAAGCAAGATGCAATTTTTTTCAGTTTGTTACCCTTGTACCCCAAAATTTATCATTACCATATAATAATATATATTGTTATTTTGGTGACGTACAGTTGAGGAAACATGAAATAGATACACTTCATTCACACGGGTCCTGATATTCGAGTATAGAAAGGATCGCACCTCGTCCTACCCTATACTGGCCCCGGTTTATGTGTATCTGTTTCCTACGTCCACAACTGTGCTCTGGTACCAAGGAATCAGGCGGTGAATGGCTATAAACGCATGAACTTGTATCAAAATAGTATTACCACTCTCAATCCTCTTGTTTATAGATAGACTGGGAGACAATATTGTGATTAAACGTTTATATTAATTAAATGTTTATATTACTAGAAAATTGAATTGTAATTACTTGTATCAAATTAGTATTACCACTCTCAATCCTTTTGTATTTATAGATAGACTGGGAGACAATATTGTGATTAAATGTTTATATTGATTAAACATTTATATTACTAGAAAATTGAATTGTAATTACTTGTATCAAAATAGTATTACCACTCTCAATCCTCTTGTTTATAGATAGACTGGGAGGCAATATTATAATTAAACGTTTATATTACCAATACACAACATTTCCAACTTTAATCCACTCTGTTCAACTCCTTAACACCAAAAGCAAAGTCTATTCACAGCGAAAGATGAGTCGTGGGTGTGTTAATTTGAGCATACGTTAATTTCACAGCAGAAAATGAGTCGTGTGTGTGTTATTTTGAGTATCTGTTAATTTCACAGCAGAAAATGAGAGTTGTGGGTGTGTTATTTTGAGTATCTGTTAACTTCACAGCAAAAGGCGAGTCGTGGGTGTGTTATTTTGAGCGTACGTTAATTTCACAGCAGGAAATGAGTCGTGGGTGTGTTATTTTGAGCGTGAGTTAATATCACAGCAGAAAATGAGTCGTGGGTGTGTTATTTTGAGCGTGAGTTAATTCACGGTTAGGTCATTCATTCATCGCCTCTTCAATTCATTAGCACAGGGTATAATTATAGAGGTTTTGTACGCCTCTTTAGAGCATATTAATCCACAGACAGAGGCCTATACGTAGGGAGGTGTGTATGCATTACTGTACTGAGAGATGGTGCGTGAGTGAGTGCGTGAGTGAATGAGTGGGTGGGTGCGTTGGTGAGTGAGTGGGTGGGTGAGTGCGTTGGTGAGTGGGTTGGTGCGTTGGTGAGTGAGTGTGTTGGTGGGTGCGTGAGTGAGTGCGTGAGTGCGTGAGTGAGTGCGTGAGTGAGTGTGTGAGTGGGTTGGTGAGTGAGTGAGTGAGTTGGTGCTTAAACATGCGTGATTATGGAAATTTGTGATGTTTGATAATGATGGTGAAAAAATTGTGATGTGTTTAGTGATGATAGTAAAAAATTGTGATATGTTTGGTGATGAGAAATAGTGGTGACAGTGAAATGATAATGAGAAAAAAATGATGCATAAGTGAAGAACAGTGAAGTGATGACAAGATAAAGAAATGAAGTGTGAGGTGTGGAAGTTATAAAGAAGTGAAGTGTGAGGTGTGGAAGTTATAAAGAAGTGAAGTGTGGAAATGATAAAGAAGTGAAGTGTGAGGTGTGGAAATGATAAAGAAGTGAAGTGTGAGGTGTGGAAGTTATAAAGAAGTGAAGTGTGGAAATGATAAAGAAGTGAAGTGTGTGGTGTGAAAGTTATAAAGAAGTGTGTGGAGTGGAAGTTATAAAGAAGTGAAGTGTGAGTGAGGTGAGGTGTGGAATATGAAGTGGGATGGTGCCAAGAAACAACAACAATAACAACAACAACAACAACACCGACCAACAAACAATATTATTTTATTTTGACTTTCATCCTAACTCAAGATTTGCATTTTTTTTGGGGCTTGTCACTCGCTCCTCCTTCATCTCTTTCAACAACAACAACAACAACAACAACCTGCTTCCCTCCTTATCAACAACACACTTGCTTCTACCTCTCAATAATAACAACAATAATAATAATAATAATAATAACAATAATAATAATGACTCCATCCATTCTACCAAGAACACACACACACACACACACACATCAACACCAGACTTCTAACTCAGATTCCCTACTTAGCAAATCACTTACACATTTTTGCCTCAATAATAATAATAATAATAATAATAATAATAATAACTCCATCCATTCTATCACCACCACCACTTATCTCCCCGACTCCCATCTTGTCAACACACTTGCTTTTTTTGCCTCAATAATAATAATAATAATAATAATAATAATAATGCTGCCTCCATCTATACTATCACGTATAAACCACCACCACCACCACCACCACCACTACTCAGAAGTATATCCCTCAAATAGATAGATAGACAGATAGATAGATAGATAAATAGATAGATATTCCTCAAAGCGTTCCTGTCTGCCTTTTCCTGGTCTGTGGAAGCCACATACATACAAACTGACAACAAAACCTTACGTCCCGTTAAGAGGAAATTCGACAACAAAAGAATCTCTGTAACTTCCGTATACATATGTTAAGGGGAAGGTATATAGTTCTGACATTTTTGGAGATTATGATTCCACCAAATTATTCCAGGCAACAGGATACCATTATTTTTCTTTATCTGGGTGTGTTTTCTGGCATACTTTGGAGGAATCGAGTCACTCCAATGTACCAAAAGTATATCCCCTCCCCTTAAGGACCCTGTGTGTGTGTGATGTAGTCTGAAAATTGGAGGTAAACGAGTCCTTCAAACACCGCCATGAAACTCCATCTATAAAGGAAGGAGCTTGTTTTGTGGCATAGTCAGGAGCAATCAGAAACCTACAAAATATTCCTACACAATCATAGGGTCCTTAAATAATTACTATAGTCTGTTTAAAACTTGTGTTCCGCTGGCCTCTTATGCTTAGATAGATAAAAATAGATAGATAGATAGATAGACAGATAAGAGATAGATAGAAATAGAGACAGATAGAGATAGATAGAAAGATATAGATAGAAATAGATATAGATAGAAATAGATATAGATAGAAATAAAGACAGATAGAGATAGATAGAAAGATATAGATAGAAATAGAGACAGATAGATAGAGGAAAATGGAACACAAATTTTGAACAGACTATAGTTACTCTTTTGATAATACCTGTGACAACAAAAAAAACAAACATAAATAAATGGCTGATGTAAATGTTCGTCAAGTGCAAATTATCCAACGTAACAACATACCACATCATGCCTCATGCTACTCTACTGGTCAATTGACATTATTATTTACGCATTATTTTGAAAAGTAAGTTTATTTTTGTATAGCATTTACGCATTATTTTGAAAAGTAAGTTTATTTTTGTATAGCATTTGTTTCCTTGCAGAATAATAACTGCTATTTTTTTATTTACTGTACTTGTTAAATGAATGAATGAATGAAAAAAAAAAATGAAAAAAAAAAAAAAACTATGCACAGTATTGCACTCATTATTATTATTATTATTATTATTATTAAAAAATTTATGTTACACTGCATAAATACATAGTGTAGTTTACTTTGCAGAATAGTGTATTATTATCAATTCACTTTAGCAGCAGAGTAGCACTTAGCTTGAAGGGAGGGGTGAGTGATGGTGTGAGAAGGGGGTGAAGGGGGTAGTGTGGTGACGTGTTAGTAGTAGTAGTAGTAGTAGTAGCGGTAGTGGTAGTAGAAGGTAGTAGTAGGTAGTAGTGAGGACGCTGTAGGGTGCTCTAAAGTGGTTGGTTGGTTGGTTAGTTGTGGCCAAACATTACGGCAGTTTTTTAAGTGAGTTCCACCACATACCTCCTTCAGCACCATTTTTACCATTGGCTTGATTAGCTGCACCTAAGACAAACAAAACACAGCTGATCACATCCACAGGTAACAACAACACACGGGTTAACATTACCGAGCTCAGGCTAATGGCTAAAATATTACACCAGGGCAAACTCCGATAAAAAAAAAAAAAAAAAAAAAAAAAAAAAAAAAAAAATAATAATAATATGTAATAATAATAATGATAATAAAAACACACACACATCCATAAATATCTATTGTACCGCCTCTTTGAAAGTAGGTGGAAAAAGTAAATCTTCACCTTGAGACACAAAATACGTTACTATTATTATTGTGTTTTTTTTATATTAGTAGAAAAAATATCAATCATCTTGGAAATTTCTCGGATATAATCTGAGACTGTCAAAATATAATATCTCTTGATAAAAACTATGTGTATTATAAAAAAAGAACAGATGATTTCCTCTATGTAAACAAACTGAAACAACTTAGTACTTAACTCAATCAGATATTTACTTCAATTACAAAACTATATTTATAATTTACGAAACCTACAGGAATTGGGAACACAAAAAAGTCTTCTTTGGAAACTGATTGAAATAAATTTGACTTAAGTTGTGTCTCAAGTTAAGTAAAGGAATATGACCTAAGGTGTGTCTCAAGTTAGGTAATTAAATATGACATAAGGTGTGTCTCAAGTTAAGTAAAGACTAACTTATAACTTGATAATAGTGAACTTAAGTGATGTAAAGAAATATGACTTAAGGTGTGTCTCAAGTTAAGTACAAAAATATGACTTAAGGTGTGTCTCAAGTTAAGTAAATAAATTGGACATAAGGTGTGTCTCAAGTTAAGTAAATAAATTGGACATAAGGTGTGTGTCAAGTTAAGTAAATAAATTGGACATAAGGTGTGTCTCAAGTTAAGTAAATAAATTGGATATAAGTTGTGTCTCAAGTTAAGTAAATAAAGACTAACTTGAGACTTAATAATAGTGAACTTAGTGATATAAACCATGGAGTAACCCTGTTGATATTTGAACCACAAGCCAGCAGGTAAAAATACACGATGTCTCGGTAGGGAGGAAAAAAAAAAAAAAAAAAAAAAAAAAAAAAAAAAAAAAAAATTGAAAATGAAAATAATAATAATAAAAAAAAATGAAGGGACGTAACTTTGAATTGTATGAAATTTTTTACAAAGGATATATAGGTTTATTAAGGGGGTGTGGGGGTAGGGGACAGGCTTGGGGGGGTGGGTAGAAAGCCTGTCCCCCATTCCTACACACCTCTAAATCACCTCCAAGCCTGTCCCCCTAAACTGCCCCCAAGCCTGTCCCCCTACTCCAGCACCCCCCTAAACCTCCCAAGCCTGTCCCCCTATTCCAGCACCCCCTAAACCTCCCAAGCCTGTCCCCCTACTCCCACACCCCTCTAAAGCCTGTCCCCTAATCTCATACACCCCTAACCCCCCCCTTCAAGCCTGTCCCCCTACTCCCACACCCCTCTAAAGCCTGTCCCCTAATCTCACACACCCCTTCAAGCCTGTCCCATACTCCCACACACCCCTAAACCCCCCGAAGCCTGTCTCTCTACTCCCGCACCCCCCTAAACCCCCCCCTTCAAGCCTGTCCCCTACTCCTGCACCCATCCACTCCAAGCCGAAATAGCAGAATATGCTATGAAATCCTAAGTAAAATATGCTATGAAATCCTAAGTAAAATATGCTATGAAATCCTTTGTAAATTATGCAATGAATTCCTTTAGTAAATTATGCTATGAAATCCTTTGTAAATTATGCAATGAATTCCTTTAGTAAAATATGCTATGAAATCCTTTACTAAATTATGCAATGAATTCCTTTAGTAAATTTCATAAAGTAATGTTTCTTTCTACCGACCGAGACATCAAGTACAAAGTGAGTGAACATAAAACAAGATGATAATAAAGCCTATAATTAATGAAGGGTATAGCACAAGAGGTTATTATTCAAGGTAGCATTATGAAAAAATTAAATACGTACAGTAAACAGACAAAAAAATGATTAGTTAATACCGTGAAAAAAATGTATTTACAAAAATGCTGCCTCTTTTTTGTTTGATTTGGCAAGCCAGGCTGCATTTGGGGTTAATAGCAAATTAAAGACATATGGCACAGCAATAAACAAACAAATAACATAACATAACCATCACACTATATACAGTCATAGCAAAAAAAAAAATATATATATATAATAATAATAATGATAATAATAATAATTGAAACAAAAATAAAACCTAATTAATTAAACAAGAAAAGAAAAAATATACAGTAATATTTTTGTAAATTGGTATCATCCATGCATAACAAAAAATATCTATAAATATATAGTTAATTATTGGTAAACACTGATATAAAATGGGGAACTATTGACACCAAACTATGCTAAATAAGGGTCACATTCTAGACTACTCAGTACCAATGGGTATATAACTATTTATCAGGATTATATGACTAAAGAAAAAGTGAGAATACGCTTGTAAAAGAGGAAGGAAAAGTAGTAAATAGTTTTGAGGATATAAAATGAACGGAAAGTGAGAGAACGGAAATAAAAGATGAAGGAAGAGTAGTAAATAGTTTTGAGGATATAAAATGAACGGAAGTAAGTGATGAAGGAAGAGTAGGAAATATGAAGAGGGAACTGTACACCTCAATCTCCTATACAACATCTAATAGGTCCATATAAGATGTTGTTCTATATGAAATGGTTCTATGTGACTCATGTAACCTTTGGGCAAAATGACAATTGATCCATCAATCACCAAAATTGTCCCTGAAATTAATAAAATCATTTTAAAGTTTTTTCTTGCTTTAATCCTACAGGGATGTATATTACAATTGGTATTAAGTATATTAAATGTATATTACAATTTACATTAAGGTTTTCCCAGGTGACTTATGTGACTGAGATGAGTCGGTGACATCTGTGGTGGAGGGAAGGGGGGAGGGAAGGGGGGAGGAGATAATAGATAGTTTGTGATCATTGTTTGTTTACTTTTAATAACCATACTGTACACTGGTGTTTTCTTCTCCTTTCTCATTCAGAGAAATAACTTGCTTCTTTATATGGAAGGATATGACCTTCTGTTATATAAATGTATCACCTCACATAACTGAGTGTTGAAGCTGGTGGTTAACTTCTTTATATGGAAGGATATGACCTTCTGTTATATAAATGTATCACCTCACATAACTGAATGTTGAAGCTGGTGGTTAACTTCTTTATATGGAAGGATATGACCTTCTGTTATATAAATGTATCACCTCACATAACTGAGTGTTGAAGCTGGTGGTTAACTTCTTTATATGGAAGGATATGACCTTCTGTTATATAAATGTATCACCTCACATAACTGAATGTTGAAGCTGGTGGTTAACTTCTTTATATGGAAGGATATGACCTTCTGTTATATAAATGTATCACCTCACATAACTGAGTGTTGAAGCTGGTGGTTAACTTCTTTATATGGAAGGATATGACCTTCTGTTATATAAATGTATCACCTCACATAACTGAGTGTTGAAGCTGGTGGTTAACTCGTAATTACTAAAAACTAGCGAGTCACACACAACACAGGCTAGGCCTATATTCCCTTGACCCTGGGCTAGGGGGGGGGGGGGAGGAGTGTGAGAGAAGTTGTAGGAACACACACACACACACACACTTCACACATGACAGTGATATCATTTCCTGACACATTCATCATAATTTTGCTCGTTTTGTATAAGAACTCCTTGGATTGGTTTCACTTATTTTCACCAACCGTTCTATATGGAGGCAATCGTTTTGTAAAATAAATTTAAGCTAATATTTTGGTCGCTCGTTCTATACGAGAATCGTTCTATGTGAACACGTTCTATACGAGACTGAGGTGTACAGTAAAAGACCAAAGATAAAGTGAGAGTACGGAAATAAGAGATGGAACGAGAGTAGGAAATAGTTATGAGGATTTAAGATGAAGAGGAAGTGAGAGTATGAAAATAAAAGAGGAAGGAAGAGTAGGGAATTAAAGAAGGAAGAGTAATATATAGTTTAAGGATAGAAGATGAAGAGGAAGTGAAAATGTAGAATTAAATGATGAAAGGAAGGAACAGGAGGAAGAGAAGATGAAGATAAGAGACAAAGGGAAGAGAAGCAGAACAGAGAGATATATAAAAATAAAGGAGGAAGAGGGAATAAAATGATGATGAAAGGAAGAGAAACAGAGAAAGATAAAGAGAGGAAAAGAATAAAAAATACAAATGAAAATAGACAACAAAACTATTTCTTTTATAATAATTTCTTACCCTTGGTTGATGACACTTTGTTTATTAAGAATTAAATACTGTAGTGTATCCATAGAAAAACACCCCTATGTACGTTTGTTAATACCTATGTATGTTTGTTACTACCCATGTATGCAAATTACTACCCATGTATGTATGTATGTATGTATGTATGTAATTTGACTCACTACCCATGTATGTATGTATGTAATTTGACTCACTACCCATGTATGTATGTAGGTAATTTGACTCACTATCCATGTACATATGTATGTATGTATGTAATTTGACTCACGACCCATGTATGTATGTATGTATGTATGTATGTAATTAGACTCACTACCCATGTATGTACTGTATGTATGTATATAATTAGACTCACTACCCATGTATGTATGTATGTAATTTGACTCACTACCCATGTATGTATGTAATTTGACTCACTACCCATGTATGTATGTAATTTGACTCACTACCCATGTATGTATGTATGTAATTTGACTCACTACCCATGTATGTATGTATGTAATTAGACTCACTACCCATGTATGTACTGTATATATGTATGTATGTATTTTAGACTTACCTGGGGGGGCTACCATCCTCTGCCATTTTTGGAAGAGTGTAGTTTTGAGACAGTCTCTGGGTGACAGTGCATACGCCTTGTGTCTTGACATCAATTCCTGCATCGGCTCCAAGATCACACATAACTGAAGACGTACAAAACATATACACACACAAACAATAAATGAAGTAACAATGAATAAATGAAGTAACAATAACTAAATTAATTACTGTTTATCTCTCATCACACCTAACTGAAGACGTACAAAACATATACACACACAAACAATACATGAAGTAACAATGAATAATGAAGTAACAATGAATAAATGAAGTAACAATGAATAATGAAGTAACAATGAATAATGAAGTAACAATGAATAATGAATTTACAATGAATAAATAACTGAAGATGTGCAAACATATACACACACAAACAATAAACCAAGTAATAACCAATAGATTAATTACTGTAATGAATTAACAATGAATAAATGAAATAACAATGAATAAACAAATTACTGTAATAAATAAATGAATTAACAATGAAATAACAATCATTATATTCGGTTTAACGTCCGTCTTACATGGTGGCATGCGTTGGACTAAATAAATTACTTTTTCTCTCTCGTCACACATAACTGAAGATGTGCAAAGATATACACACACAATGAATATATGAATTACCATGAATAAATTAATAACTATGAATACATGAATTAACAATGAATAAATGAATTACTGTTTATCTTAAGTATATTTCACTTCCTAATCACACATAACTAAAGATATGGAAGGATAAACACACACACACACACACACACACACACAATGAGGTAGTTTAAGGTATGGTTAGTGATGCCTTGTGTAATATTCCACACACACACACACACAAACAAACATTACTTTACACACACACAACACACACACACGTCTACTTACCCTGAGGTAGTTTAAGGTATGGTTAGTTATGCCTTGTCGTGTAATATTCTTTCCTAATGTTTCCACCATGCCTGGGTCTTGTTGGGAATGCATCGCCACCACTGACCGAGGGATCAGTTCACGGTGCGCCCTCACAGCAAAGTGCCACGACTTGATGCGCATCAGATCGTCAAACGTGAACTCTAGGATCAGTCGACCATCCGTACATACCTGTCATGGGGTTGTGGGGTGAGGGTAGGGGTGTATTTATTTGTGGGTGTGGTGGGTGATTAATGTGAGGGATTAATGTCCTTCCTATGGTTGTAAAGGGATTAATGTGACGGATTATTTATTTTATTGTGGGTGATTAATGTGTGGGATTTATTTATTCATTGTGGGTATGGTGGGTGATGGATTGATGGATATTAGGCGCCGCAACATTGGTGTGGTATAGTGCCAGAAAAAGGTGATAGAAAGGTGTGACAGCAAGCAGGAAGGAAATAAAAGGAAAAGAGGGACAGATTTAGAACTGAAAGCCAATGGCTGGGGCAGAAGGGGAGCCAAAACCCTGTAAGTATTGCCCACATTACTACAGGCAATAGTAATGGGGTTTGTAGTGGGAGGTGATGGATTTAGTAACATAGAGTTTTGAGGTGTGTTTAGGATGATGTGATGACTGTAGGATGTGATGAGGTGATGAAGACTGGAGAATGTGATGAGGTATATATAGCTTAATGTAATATAAATAATATATATAACCATGTAATATATAATAATAATAATAATAATAATAATAACAATAAAATATAATACTGTACTACTAAATACAATGTTGCTTACCTTAGTATACATAGGTAAATATAATATAAGCAAGATATATAATAACACAAATAATGTCATAATATATATAACAATACAAATACTAATACTAATAAAATATACATACCTTAGTATACATAGGTTAATATAATATAAGCAAGATATATAATAACACAAATAATGTCATAATACAGTATATATAACAATACTAATACTAAATACATACCTTAGTATACATAGGTTTCCCATGATGAGTAACCATGGTACATTGATCACAGTCGAGTGTAATGGATGTATTATGGAAGGATTCCTTGGGATGTTTTAAGGAGTAGTATAGATCAGTCACTCCTCCCTCAAAGATACTCCGAAAATACCGAGGGATTAACGTCCTTCCTATGGCTGTAAAGGGGATTAATGTAAGGGATTAATTATTTTATTGTGGGAGTGGGAAGGGGATTTATTTATTTGTGGTTGGTGATTAATGTGAGGGATTAATTTATTGTGGGAGTGGGAAGGGAGATTTATTTATTTGTGGGTGTGGTTGGTGATTAATGTGAGGGATTAATGTCCTTCCTATGGTTGTAAAGGGAATTAATGTAAGGGATTAATTAATTTATTGTGGGTGTGGTGTGTGAATTAATGTGGGTTTATAGGGATTGTGGTGGGGATTAACGTATATATGTATATGTATGTGTGTGTGTGTGTGTATGTATGTGTATGTGTGTATGTATGTATGTGTGTGTATATGGATGTATGTGTATGTGTGTGTGTGTGTATGTGTGTGTGTGTGTATGTGTGTGTGTGTATATGTGTGTGTGTATGTATGTGTGTGTGTGTTCCCAGGCTTGTGTTATTCATTACTATACACACTATGTGATATAGTGACTCCGTGTTAAAAGGACACGTGAAAAATTTAATTATCTTATATCGAGGGATATATATATACACAGACACACACACACAAACAGACAACACACATACCACACAGACAACACATACACACCATACACAATCTCCCACCACACACACAAACACAACATAACACACAAACAGACATTAATCCATCTCCCACCACACACACACAAACAGACAAACACACAATCAATCTCCCCCCCCCCCCACACACAAACACACAATCAATCTCTCCCCCCCCACACAAACACACACACACAACACACAAACAGACAAACACACAATCAATCTCCCACCCCACACAAACACACACACACAGACAACACAAACACACAATCAATCTCCCACCCCACACAAACAGACAAACACACAATCAATCTCACACACACACACACACACACACACACAAACAACTTACTATATCTCTTCGGACCATCTTCGAGACAGAATGTGAGTGTGAGTGAAGCATCGTCTTCAAAAAACTCGGTGGCGAAGGCATCCCACCAAAGATTGTCTGATTCCTGAAATAAATAATAAAGAATAAGTAATAAAACCATACTGAAATAAATAGAATAATATAGTAATTAATTAAACCATACTTAAATAAATAAATAATTACTAAAATCATTCTTACTTAAATAGAATAAAATAGTAATTAATAAAACCATACCTACTTAAATTGAATAATATATTAATTAATAAAACTGTATACAGTATATATATTTTTAAATTTTGTATTAATGTTGTGTTAAAGACCATGTGTGTGTGTGTGTGTGTGTGTGTGTGTGTGTGTGTGTGTGTGTGTGTGTGTGTGTGTGATGTAAACAGAAATTTGGAGGTTGGTGAGTACTTATGTATGTACAGTATGTATGTATGTACTCGTAACTATGCATGTACAGTATATATGTACTCGTATGTAGGCATGTGTATATTATGTACTTGTAAATAAGTATGTATGTACATGTATGTAGTGTATGTAATATTATATACACATGTTACATTGATGTTGGACATGTGTGTAAAATTCACACTTCTATCTCACCGACTATGTATGTAAATTTTATCACTCTCTCTCTCGCTGCCTCTATGTGTGTTTTTTATTTTTTGTGGTGTAGTTTTTTTTTTTTTGTATAGTGTTTTTTTTTTTTAATTTTATTTTATTAATGTTTTTTTTTCCTTATAGTTATTTTAATTATATTTTATAAACTTTATTTTTCCTTACCTTTATTTTAATTATATTTTATTAACATTATTTTTCCTTACCTTTATTTTTCATTATATTTTTATTAACATTATTTTCATTGTATTTTTATTAACGTTATTTTTCCCTACCTTTATTTTTTATTATATTTTTATTAACGTTATTTTTCATTATATTTTTATTAACGTTATTTTTCCTTACCTTTATTTTTTATTATATTTTTATTAACGTTATTTTTCATTATATTTTTATTAACGTTATTTTTCCTTACCTTTATTTTTCATTTTATTTTTATTAACATTATTTTCATTATATTTTTATTAACGTTATTTCTCCTTACCTTTATTTTTCATTTTATTTTTATTAACGTTATTTTTCACTATATTTTTATTAATATTATTTGTGCTTACCTCAGACCGTTGTTGAAGTCTTTTATTAAGTTCGTAAAGTCTGTAGTCTGGCTGGCCAAAGTAAGGTGTGTGTCGTCTGTGGGAAAAAAACAAAAACAAAAACACAATTAGTAACATTATTATTATTAAGTGAACAAAAAACTAATTAATTACGTTATTAAGTAATTTAAGTTGAAAAAAAAAAGGAAATGAATTGATTAAGTTATTACGTAATTTAAGTTGAAAAAAAAAAAGGAAAAAAATTGATTACGTTATTATTAAGTTTATAAAAAAGTAAAACATTAGTAACATTATTAAGTTGAATAAAAAAAATATTACGTTATTATTAAGTTGAAATAAAGGAAAAACAGAATTAATAACGTTATTATTAAGTAGAAAAGAGAAAAAAAATGATTACGTTATTTAGTTGAAAAAAAAAAGGAAAAAAAAGATTACGTCATTATTAAGTTGGAAAAAAAAAAAAACTTATTAAGTTGAAAAAAAAAAGAATAATGATTAAGTTATTATCAAGTTAAAAAAAATATTACGTTATTAAGTTGAAATAAAAGAAAAACAGAATTAGTAACGTTATAATTAAGTTGCAAAAAATTAATTACTGTATGTTATTAAATTGAAAAAAAAAGAAGAAACTAATTACGTTATTAATTTGAAAAAAGGAGTAAAAATTAGCCACTTTATTATTACATTGGTAAAAAAAAAAATAATTATGTTATTAATAAGCGATATTATTAATACTCTGTCGAAAAAAGGGGAAAATACAATTAATTAATTTATTATGTAATAAGATATATTAGTATTAGGTTATGTTATTATCAGGTTAGGTTATTTCCTTCTCTTTCTTTCCCTTCCTTTCTATTCTATTCTCTTCCCTTCCTTCTCTTTCCCTTCCCTTCCCTTCCTTTCCCTTCCCTTCCTTTCACTTCTGTTCCCTTCCCTTCTATTCTATTCCCCTCCCTTCCTTTCCTTTCCTTCTCTTCCCTTTACTTCCATTTTCTTCCCTTCCTTTCACTTCTATTCCCTTCCCCTCCCTTCCTTTCCCTTCCCTTCCCTTATATGGAGTAAACAAAACAGTGTTGCCACATTTACAATGAATATAAGTAAACAAACACACTGGTGCCAAATTTCGCTAAACACACACACACACACAAGGAACGCTGCACTCGATACTAGTGGAGGCAACTGTACACACACACACACACACACACACACACACACCATCTACTCCTCCATCAACCCTAACCCACAATTTTATTCATTCCTCAAGCCTTCATATTCTCTCAGTCAGCCAGTCAGTCAGTCAAACAGTCAGTCAGTCAGTCAGTAAATCAACCAACCAGTTAGTCAGTCAGTTAGTCAGTCAGTCAACACTTTTCATATACAGTAGTTTCTCTGCCAATTCCGTTTTCTTTCACTGTAAACTTTGTGTGTGTGTGTGTGTGTGTGTGTGTGTGTGTGTGTGTTCATGCATGACAGTCAAGAAAAAAACACGGATAATATTCTTTTAGGTCCGATTTTGAGGAACACACACACACACACACACACACCTTAACAGAGACCGATATTACACATACACACAAACACACACATGCACACGCAAAACACACACACATACACACGCACACGCAAAACACACACACACACCTTAACAGAGACCGAGATAACACACACACACACACACACACACAGACCTAGAATTAAAAGTAATATCTGCCTATTTTCTATCTACTTCATCTATGTACAAGGAGAGAGAGAGAGAGAGAGAGAGAGAGAGAGAGAGAGAGAGAGAGAGAGAGAGAGAATAATTTTGGTCTGGAAATGAAAAATAATAACGTATAAAAACGATATACACTAGTTTTAATTTCTCTGTGTGTGTGTGTGTGTGTGTGTATTTCTGTGTATGTGTTTGTGTTTCTGTGTATGTGTTTCTTTCTGTGTATTTTTTTGTTTATGTGTGTGTGTGTGTGTGTGTTTCTGTCTGTGTATGTGTATCTGTATGTGTATCTGTGTCTGTTTTTTTTCTGTCTGTCTGTGTGTGTGAAATTCTCTCTCTCTCTCTCTCTCTCTCTCTCTCATCACACCCACAGATAGCAACCAACATACATTCATTTTTATTTCCTCTAAATACAGGGTGAACGAGAGAGAGAGAGAGAGAGAGAGAGAGAGAGAGAGAGAGAGAGTGTGTGTGTGTGTGTGTGTTGGTATGGTGTGATAGTGTTAAGGTTACAAGAATAAATTTTACACTTATTAAAAAAAGAAAACACACACACATTCAATACACCAAACATAAATAATTGAATGAGAATGATAAAGGAAGCGACACATGAAAAAAATCACACACACACACACACACACACAAACGGGAATCTATATATCTAAATGAAGAGACTGTGTTTGTGTGTCATGGTATACAAATTGTCATGTGACCATCTACAGCGCCAGGAGTTCACACACGGAAAGTGGACGTACACGAGGGGGGACAGAGGATATTTTCGTCACAAAAAACACCCCACTAATTACTTAATTACACATACTTTCTTTATCCCATCTACATAGAAAACCTAATTTTCAAGACACTACAGAAAACGAATGATTTGATGAGTAACTCGGATAAATTTTCAGTGCTCTTGGGATACATACTTTACTTCCGTGCGTACCACAGGCTTATGGTCTAGTATTTACTAAGCCAAACAAAAAACCAATATGGCACAATAACATGTTTTTATTAGTGATTAATCTGGAGTAAATTATTCCTCCAAACTTTTCCAAACAACAGACCACCATTATTATTATTATTATTATCATTATTATTATTATCATTATCATTATTATCTGGTTGTGTTACATTATTATTATTATTTGTTCATTTCTGATTGTGTTTTCATTATTATCATTATTATTTGTTTGTGTTACTATTATTATTATTATTTGTTCATTTTTGGTTGTTTTAATTATTATTATTATTTTATTATTATTATTATTTCTTCATGTGGGTGTGTTATTATTATTATTATTATTATTATTATTATTTGGTTATTATTGTTTTGTTGTTTACATCATTATTATTATTATTTGTTTATTTCTGGTTGTTTTCATTATTATTATTAATATTATTATTTGTCCATTTCTGGTTGTTTTCATTATTATTATTATTATTATTATTATTTGTTCATTTTCATTATTATTATTATTATTTGGTTTTGTTTCCTGGCATAATATGGAGGAATCAAGTCTCTCCAATATTTCCTTCTTCCCTCCCTCCCTCCCTAACACGCTGACAAAGGAAGTTGGAAAGGCGGAGAGAGAGACGAAAGAGAGGGAGAGGGAAGGAGGGAGGGACAATAAACTCGGAAGGGAGGGAGGGAGGGAAAGAAAGAATGAGAGGAAGAGGAAGGGAGGGAGGAAGAGAAAGAATGAGAGGGAGGAAGGGAGGGAGAGAGGGAGAGGAAGGGAGGGACAATAAACTCGGAAGGAAAAGAAAGATTGAGAGAGGAAGAAGGAAGGGAGAGAGAGGGAGGGAAAGAAAGAATGAGGGAGGAAGGGAAGGAAAGAAAGAATGAGAGGGAGGAAGGGAAGGAAAGAAAGAATGAGAGGAAGAGAAATAATGAGAGGGAGGAAGAGAAATAATGAGAAAGGAAAAGAAAGAATGAGAAAGGAGGGAGCAAGAGAAAGAATGAGAGGGAGGAAGGGAGAGAAAAAGGGAGAAAGAATGAGAGAGGGAGAGGAAGGGAGGAAGAGAAAGAATGAGAGGGAGAATGTGGTATGAGGAAGGGAGAAAAAGAATGAGAGAAATAGAGAGAGTGAGGAGGGAATGTGGTAGAGGGGAGGGAGGGAGAGAAAAAGAGAGAGAGACAGAGGAGGGAATGCGGGGAAGGAAGGGAAGGGAAGGGAAGGGGAGGGGAAGGGGAGAGACGGAGACGGAGAGAGAGAAAGAAAGAAAGAGAACAGTGTTGCCAATAATGTTTACACCACAGCCAACATTTCCCTCTTTGATATTTCACCATCAAACTAAATTATACAAAGCATTACTATTGATTAAAGGAGTGTGTATGTATGTATGTAGAGATAGAGATAGAGAGAGAGAGAGGGGGCGTACACACACACACACATTTTAGTAGCTAGCTGTCTGGCAATGAGTGCGAGAGAGCCGAGTTACCCCCACAGTCTAACCCCGTTAATACGAACACACACACACCTGTCCGTATGCCTGGTTTTACACACATACAGACACATGTATGCAAGGTACTGTGTGTTGTGTTGTGTGTCAGGGGGGGCGGGGGTGGGGGCTGGGGTTGGGGGGGGACCGGGGACATACACGTACACCCTAAACAGTAATAAATAATATATATATAATAATAATTTGTTAAACTAAAGTCAAAGTCTTACACGAAGTATGAAACAAATGTTAGAACACTACTGCCGGATATTCAACTTATTATTATTATTATTATTACTATTATTATTACTATTATTATAATTATTATTATTACAATTATTATTATTACTATTACTATTACTATTATTATTATTATTATTACTATTATTATTATTACTATTATTATTATTACTGTTATTATTATTACTGTTATTACTATTATTATTACTATTATTATTATTACTATTATTATTATTATTATTATTAACCATCATATAAAATTTAATTCATACATAAACAATATAAATATACATATTTTTTTATTTCATTTTTGCCTTCGTATGTCAAAATATACAGTGAAATAAAAATAGTCCACTGGTACCGTTGGTGAGAGAGAGAGAGAGAGAGAGAGAGAGAGAGAGAGAGAGAGAGAGAGAGAGAGAGAGAGAGAGAGAGAGAGAGAGGAGAGAGAGAGAGAGAGAGAATGGTATGTTTTTGGCGGGAGTTTGCGTATGGGTTATTAATTTTATTTATTTATTTTTATATTTTTATTATTAATTAAATTTGGTGAATATGTATCGGCTACCTTATTTTATATGAGAGAGAGAGAGAGAGAGAGAGAGAGAGAGAGAGAGAGAGAGAGAGAGAGAGAGAGAGAGAGAGATAACTGTCTTCCCTTTACCTACATGATAATAATGTTGGATGATTATAACAAACTTTAATAATAATAATAATAATAATAATAATAATAGCCTGTGTTGTATGTTATATTGGAGTTATTATCTTACGTCTCTCTCTCTCTCTCATACACACATACATTCCCCCATCTCTCTCTCTCATACACACACACATATACCTTCTCTCTCATACACAAACACATACATTTCTCTCTCATAATTATACACACACATATACCTTCCTTTCTCTCTCTCTCATACATTTCCCCCTACATCTCTCTCTCTCTCACACACATATACATTCCTCTCTCTCTCTCACACCACACATATACATTTGTTTCACACACATACACACACACACATATACATTCCTCTCTCTCATACATTTCACCCTCCATCTCTCTCACACACACACAAACACATACACACACACACACACTTATTATCCTTTCTCTCTTAATTTTCTTTGCCACCTGTTCCCATTTCTCCCTCTCCCTCTCTCTCTCTCTCTCTCTCTATTACCAACTCTATCCCTCCCCCCCCTCCCCCCTCCAGACCGGCTCAAGAGTGGACAGGGGAGGGGGGGGGGAGGGGATGGATGAAGGGACTGGGAGGTAGGTAGGTAGGGAGGGACTAGGAGGTAGGTAGATAGGTAGGGAGGGATGGGGAGGAGAGGGAGGGAAGGTAGAGAGGGAGGAAGGGAGGTAAGTAGGTAGGTAGGGGAGGGAGGGAGAGAGAGGGGGAGGAAGGGAGGTAGGTAGGATGGGAGGTAGGTAGGTAGGGAAGGAAGGGAGGGAGGGACATAACACAAGATCAGCTGTTTGAGATAAATAAACATAAACACGTGGCAAGCATATATATAGGTAGGGTAGGTAGGTAGATGGAAGGGGGAAATAGGGGAGAAGGGGTGATGGAAAGGAAGTGGAGATAGAAAGGGAAGGGGTGATGGAAAGGGAAGTGGGAGATAGAAAGGACAGTTGAAGAATTGAAAGAGAGTGGCTGGGACCGAAGGAGCGCCAAAACCCTATAAGTATTGCCCACATTACTACAGGCAATACTCCTCTACGGGGGGGGGGGAGAAGAGGTGATAGAAAGGAAATAGGGGGGAGGGAAGAGGTGATAGAAAGGAAATAGGAGAAAGGAGGGAATCAGGGAGGGAAGTGACATTAAAATAGGGTTAGGTAAGGTCAGGGTGAAAGCAGGGTAGGATAAGGTAAGGTCAGGGCAGAGTTAAGATAAAGTTAGGACAGGTCAGAATGAAGGCAAGTTGAGGTCAGGTCAGGGCAGAGTGAAGGTCAGGTAAGGGTCAGGTCATAGTGTAGATAAGGTTAAGGCAGGTCAGGTCAGATCAGGATAGGTAATAAGGCAGGTCAGGTCAGAGTTAGGTAAGGTTAAGGCAGGTCAGGTCAGGTCAGGTCAGGTCAGGTCAGGTCAGGGTAATAAATAACAGGTCAATAATCCACTTACAGTCTTCCGGTTTACATGAAAGAAAAAACGAGAAATAAAATAGATTAGTTAAAATGATTTCACACAAAACAACAACAAATTTCTACATTAGTCAAAATTATTTCACACAAAACAAAAAATGTTCAACATTAGTCAAAATTATTTCACACAAAACAAAAACAAAAAATTCCAACATTAGTCAAAATTATTTCACACAAAAAAACAAAAATTTCTACATTAGTCAAAATTATTTAAAAAAAAAAAAAAAAAAAATCTACATTAGTCAAAATTATTTCACACAAAACAACAAAAACAAAAATATTTCTACATGAATATAAAATATCTTGATATAAATATACAAAAAAGTGCATTTTTATTATTAATTATTTTGATAGACAATTTAATTAAAAAAATGACAAATATACTGTGATAATTATAAATAGAATTAATGTTAATTTTTTTTTGTTACACACTACAATAAAAATAACTTAAATATATTTACTTTATTATTATTATTATAGTTATTATTATTTTATTATTATTATAATTTTATTATTATTAGCATCATTATTTTATTATTATTATTTTTCTATTATTTTATTATTATTTTTAGCATAATTATTTCTATTATCATTTTTTTTTATTCTTTTTATTATTATTATTATTATTATTATTATACAGGATATGTATGTATGTCAGATGATTACAAACTTACAACACTTTATCTTTTTCCTTTTATCCCATATCTTTTTTTCTCTCTCAAACACACACACATGCTGCTGTTCTCTCTCTCTCTCTCTCTCTCTCTCTCTCACACACACAATGTTAATATCGACCCTCTCTCCCTCTCCCCCCCCCCCCCGACAACATTGCGTCCCAGAAGTTGCCTCCCCCCCTTTATTCAGTGTATTGTACCCCCCTCCCCCCCCTACCCCCTCCTCACCACGCCTCAGCTCACTTACGAGTACAAGGGGGGGGGAGGGGGGGGGGAGGGGGAGGAGAGGAAATTTAGACTAGAAGGGAAAAGAATGAATGTGGAAATGAGAGAGAGAGAGAGAGAGAGAGAGAGAGAGAGAGAGAGAGAGAGAATAATAATAATGAAAGTACAGAGCAGGGGAAGGGTGTGTGTGTGTGTGTGTGTGTGTGAAAGAGATTGAGTGAGAGGGTTCTTTTTCATACAACTACTACTACAACAAATACTAACCTAAAACAACCACAACTACTACTACAACTACAACAACCACAACAACTACTACAACTACTACTACTACAACAAATACTAACCTAATACTACAACAACTAGGATACAACAACCACAACAACAACAACAACCACAACAACAACCACTACTACTACTACAACTACTACAACAACTACTACCCATCTCTACTATCGACCACACCAAGATAATCAATAACCTAGTAGTTAGTAGTAGTGTTTTCCCCCTTACAACCAACCAACCAACCAACCAACACACCCTCTTTCTCCTCTCTCACTTTTGACACACACACACACATATATACACTCACACTCATAACACACTCATTTTATTACACACTATATCACACACTCATACACACACACACACTCACACACACTCATATCATACTCCCACATCACCACGCACACACTCACTCACTCACACACACACACTCACACATACTCATATTATTACACACTATATCACACACACACAAACATACACAATAATACACACACAAACTTGACAACACACACACATCACAGTAATACACACACACACACATCACAGTAATACACACACACATCACAAACTTAACACACACATCACAGTAATACACACACACAACACACACACACATACACATCACAATAATACACACATACACAAACTTAACAACATAACATAACGCAACTGTAAAAATATTTCTATAGATACTGTCAGAAATAAAAAAAACGTATGATTTCTGAGTACATATTATATAAACACACATATATGCATTTTAGGAATTAGTGTGTTGTGTGTGTGTGTGTGTGTGTGTGTGTGTGTGAAGTGTAAGATAATGGGTTGAATCCACAGTGGTATTGGTTTGTAAGCTTCCCAACCAACCAACCAACCACACTTGTAAGGCTTCATTATTTTCCAAAAGCTGAGTATCCACATTCACAAAATCTATCCAATACTGTCGCACCCCCGAACCCCCCCCCCAAGCCTGTCCCCCTAATCCCGCACCCACAAAAAAAACGCACCCCCCCCAAGCCTGTCCCCCTATTCCCGCACCCCCTTAATACTAACTAACTTTATCAGTGAATTACGAAATGATAATTGATAACGTGTGATTTATATTATTTCAGGTTTAATGTTCCTTTATCCTATACAACATTTAAAAAGCGAGCAGCGCCGCAGGCAAAAGCACCCACGGCGTAGCCGTGGTGGGCGAAGCCCAGTGCTTGTTATTATTATTATTACAACATTACCCGAAAAAAAATATCAGAAATTCAATTTAATGATGGTTTTAATGAGAGAGAGAGAGAGAGAGAGAGAGAGAGAGAGAGAGAGAAGGAAAGTGGAAATGGATGAGTAGGAAAATGGGAATGGTTTTGAGAGACAGAGAGAGAGAGAAAGAAAGAGTAGGAAAGTGGAAATAGATGGTTGAGTGAGAGAGAGAATAAGGGGTAAAGGAGGGGGGGCCGGGGATGATGTAGTACCGGTGATGTAGAATGGGGTGTGGGGGTGTGGGGGGGGGGGAGGGGTAGTAAAGGGGGTAGCTAGCTAGGCCTAAGCTTTGTTGTCGATTACTCTCTCTCTCTCTCTCTCTCTCTCTCTGTTCCATCCATTCCATTTTTTCCTTTCTCTATTATATATTCCCACTTTCCTTCTCTCTCTTTTTCCCTTTCTCTCTCTCTCTCTCTCTCTCTCACACACACACACACAGTTCCCATTTTCCTTCTCTCCCTCTAATAAATTTTTCTACCCGTCAGAGAGAGAGAGAGAGAGAGAGAGAGAGAGAGAGAGAGAGAGAGAGAGAGAGAGAGAGAGAGAGAGAGAGAGAGAGAGAGTGTGTGTATGTGTGTGTGGAAGTTGTTATCTGAATTCTATCTATCTATTTCCTGTAACACCTCCACTACCACTACCACATCTTCACTACCACTACTATCTTAATCCTCACTACCACTATTACCACTACATGCACTCCCTCTCTCTGACATACACATAT
>JAWZYT010005230.1:0-2500 GCA_034508575.1 Petrolisthes manimaculis
AGAGAATACTGTGCCATTTAATCAGAACAAATACAATAAGAGAGAGAGAGAGAATGGTGTGTGTGTCATGTAATCAAAAGAAATTTAATATGTGTATAATAGAGAGAGAGAAGAGAGAGAGAGAGAGAGAGAGAGAGAGAGAGAGAGAGAGAGAGAGAGAGAAAGAGAGAGAGAGAGGAGAGAGAGAGAGAGAGAGAGAAGAATGAGTGATTGTGTGTGGTTTGTCAGACAATTCAAAAGAAATTCAATAAGTGTGTGTGTGTGTGTGTGTGTACATTCTTTACCAGGATTTTTAGACTATTGCATCATTCATTTCTTAGGCAACAAAGAAGGGAAGTTTTTATTATTATTATTATTATCATTTTTATTATTATTATTATTATTATTATTATTATATTATTATTATTATATCATCACGAGTATGGTTTTTTATATAGGTGTCTCTTATATAATTCTCTCTCTCTCTTCTCGTCTCTCTCTCATCCTCTCTCTCTCTCTCTCTCTCATCTCTCTCTCTCTCTCTCTCTTCGTCTCTCTCTTCTCTCTGACATACACCACACACACACATTTACATCCTATAGAGAACGGAAATACCTTTACACTTACCCTCCTCCTCCTCCTCCTCACTATTTTGCCCTATCATTTTCTTCCTTACCCTTGCCTTTCTCTCTCTCTCTCTCTCTCTCTCTCTCTCTGTGTGTGTGTGTGTGTGTGTGTGTAGCGGTTTACCCCCGCAGACAGACAGAATTACATACAGAGAGAGACAGAGACAGAGACAGAGAGAGAGATAAGACAGACACACAGAATTACAGAGAGAGAGAGAGAGAGAGAGAGAGAGAGAGAGAGAGAGAGAGAGAGAGGAGAGAGAGAGAGAGAGAGAGGATACAGGTTTATGAATCAACATAATTTGGATATGAATCTTTAGTGAGTCATTCATGTTTTCCAGGTAGAGAGATATGGGTTGTTGGGTGAGTAACTTTGCCCTTCCTGTTGTGTTACCAATAACACACACACACACACACACACACACACACACACACACATGTTCTTCCGAGTCAGAATGGCCTCCTGCCCCACAAACCCGTACGCTCTTGTCGCAGTGAAAATATAAAATAAAAATAAAGGAGAGGCTGCATGTCCCTATATGCCTGGACTACTGAAGCCCATCCCAGGGAAATGGGACCAGAGCTTACTGGACCAGGGAGTCTGGGGGCCTCAGACCACCAGGGAACCCAAGTCCATGTTACCACAAGAACTATAAGTTGGGTTACATCTTCCATGAGACCCTGCAGCCCTGAAGGGACCATAAGGGGGAGGGAGTTTACACTGCTGTATACAAAGGGATAATACACCCCCGTGTGTTGGTGGTACACACACCAGTGAATTAAAAAAAACTCCAGTTGCAATACTGTACACCTCACATGGATTTTGAATTGATGTGGACAGATCTCGTCAAATCTACTATATAGAAAGATTCTACAACAATCTCTATTCTAGCCCTGTGGGTGATGGCTAGTATTCACAGAGAAAAAAGTCAGCCCCTCTGGGTTGAGGGTCTGGTGAGGAATGATAATGATGGGATAGAAGGAAAGAAGGTGAGATGAAAGATAGAGAAGGAAGGAGAGAGGAGTGTTGACAATGAGAGAGAGAAATAGAGAGTGTGTGGTGATGGTAATATGAAGAGGGTTGTGGTATGGAAAGAGAAAGAGAGAGAGAGAGAGAGGGGACAGTTACAGAGGTGATATGATACGTTATAATGGCACGGATTTAACCCTTACGTGTGTATGTATATATATATGTATGTTTGTATATATGCACACACGGATAGTAGGATAGTAAAAAGGATAGACTAGGGATGTGGATACGGTAGGATAGTAAAAATAATATAATAGGAATGTGGGATAGACTAGGATAGTATAAAGGATAGATTTACAGAGAAGGATAGAAGTAGTAAAAAGGATAGATTTACAGAGGAGAAGGATAGAATAGGGATGGAGGATAGAGTAGGATAGAGAATAGGAATCAAACCTTATGTCAGTGATACCAAGTGAGTCACATGTGTTGCCAGAAACAAAAAAATATGAGAGGGTGAGGGGAGGGAGGGAGGGGGGAGGAGAAGTATGAATTGAGGGGGGGAGGGAGGGGGGAGGAGGAGTATGAGGTGGGGAGGGAGGGAGTTGAAGGAGTGATGTGGAGGAAGGGGAGGAACACACACACACTTGCACACACACACAAACATACACACATGCACACACACTTGAGTAGAAACAGATACACACACATGCACACACACTTGAGTAAAGACAGATACACACACACACACACACACACACACAGACAATGGGGGGGGGGGAGCTGTAGTAACCTAACCTAGCTTCAATCAGAACAGGGATAAAGGGGGGATTCGACCCCTGCCCACCGCTGCTTAGTGTGTGTATGTGTGTGTGTGTGTGTCATCTGAGACGGTATGCGGGCGACACCTACAACCACAGTCACGAGT
>JAWZYT010005230.1:10000-15000 GCA_034508575.1 Petrolisthes manimaculis
CACACCCTGTAATACCTCGATAATTCACCCTGTCTTTCCCTACCTCCCTAACACACCCTGTAGTACATGGATAAATCACCCTGTCTTTCCCTACCTCCCTCCCTCCCTACCATACCTTGTAATACCTAAATAAATTAACCCTGCCACATCCTGTAATATCTGGATAATTAACCCTGTCCCTCCCTACCTCCCTCCCTCAATTACCCTTCCATTCCCCTTCCCCCTGTAACCCTTCCCTACCACGCCCCCTGTCAATACGTAGTAGGGTAAATGCCTTGTTCTGTTTCAACCCCTTCCACGCCTGCCCTGTCAATGCATACCCTGCCCACATCCTTAACTTTTTGTATTGACTGTCCCTGTCTATACTTCCTTGCTTTCTCTCTCTCTCTCTCTCTCTCTCTCTCTCTCTCTCTCTCTTAGCCTATTCAGTTGTTCCAGAATAATTATTAACACAAAACTTAACCCCTAAGTTATGCAAATTAAAATACAGTTATAACATTATCTCGTTATGCATAAGTCACATTACAAGACAGGGAATTTAGTCATTGAAAACAAACAATAATAATATGAATAATTACTACATACATAAATTGAAATAAATACAGTTAACAAATGACAATACTTCATGAAATAAATACGTGTAATAGAAACGAACAATACCTCTTTATTTATAAGTCACACTACAGGTTAGGGAATAAAGTAATTAATAACAGCAACAGTATATATTATAACATTAATAACAACATGAATAATACATACAAAATAAATTGTCACTGGATGCCTTCATGGTAATTAATACAAAAAAGAGATGACAGCAAGGTAGGCTATTGTTCCACGTGTAATAAGATGTGTTACGTTACGTTATGTTATGTATATGTTGAGGTGTGTTACGTTAGGTTTTTGTTACAGCCTGTTACAGTAATTGGGTTTCAAAGTGAGTTACAGTAGGTGAATAAGAAGGATTATAGTGTAGTTTTTGTGTTACGTTACGTTTTTGTTACAGCCTGTTACAGTAATTGGGTTTCAAATTCTTACACTTTACGGGAATGCTAGCCTATTAAAATGCTACAATATAATCCCTAACAATCCCTAAAATTACTACAATTACTGTACTTCTTTACTTTTTACGGGAATGTTAGCTTATTAAAATGCTACAATATAATCCCTAACAATTCCTAAAATTACAACAATTCCTGTACTTCAAAATACAATAGGCTATCTTTCAAATCTTTACGGGAATGTTAGCCTATTAAAATGCTACAATATAATCCCTAACAATCCCTAAAATGACTACAATTACTGTACTTCAAAATACAAATAGCATATCTCTCAAATAACACGTTACAGTATAATCCCAAACCATCTTTAATAGTTTAATACAGTATAATTTATAGTCTAATCCCTACTGTACTTTATTTGATACTCGCATTCCTCAATATTATGATTTTCTTGGCTATTCTCCATCTATCCTTTCCTTTACTCGATTTTTCTCTCTCTTCTTTCTTGGCTATTCTCCATTTATCCTATCCTATCCTATCCCTTTTTTTCTCTATGCCATTATTTTACTCTTTTATTTCTTCTTTCTTAGCTATTGTCCATCTATCCTATCCCTTTTTTTTAGGTAGGATAGGATATGAAAGATGTGAGGTAGGATGTAGGATGTAGGATAGGATATGAAAGATGTGAGGTAGGATAGAAGGCGAAGGTGATGAAGGAAGGGCAGGTGGAGGGTTGGAGGAGGAATTAGGATGGGAGGGAGGGAGAGAGGGAGGGAGAGTAGAGAGAGAGAGAGGAATTAGGATGGAGGGAGGGAAGGCGGAGAGGATTGCAAGACACCACCATCCGATAAATACCAAATTCATTATTCAAAACTTACTGAATGTTAATATAAACTATAGACATTTTTATTTATTTATTTATTAACTGTAGAGAATGAATAACCGAGTATGTAATAATTAATGAGAGAACTTTCACCAATAACATCTAATATGATATGAAAGAGTATGATAGCTCAGTGAATACAAACAGAAGAGGTGGGTCGTGGTCTGTCTGTACACACATACACACACATACACATACATACATACACTCACACTCACACACACACACACACACACACACACACACACACACACACACACACAGTTTACAGCCATTTTTAGGAATCTGTGCTTAGCTAACTCGTATATTAAACAGCATACGAGTAATAAACTATTGATTGGTGAATTAGTGACACACCAATAAGATTAATGAATTCCAAGTTACATTATCAGGGTATTTTATAAGTTTGGCACATACAGACAGACAGATTGTGTTGGGTAGATGTGGCAACGTTGGAAATGTCGGCTCCAGCAGAAGTTGGGTTGGTTGGTTGTGAGACTTGGGACTTGAGGCTCAGTGAGGGGGAGATGGGGGGAGGGCTAGGTTACCAGAGGGGTGCCCTGAGGGAGAGAAGGAAGAGGAGGAGGAGAAGGAGGATATGGTAGGGGGGAGGGAGAAGGGACTAGAGAACTGAGAGAGGGAGGGAGGCATGAGGAGGGTTAAACTAAGGAAAGAAAGAGAGGTAGGGAGGGGCATGGACTACCTCAAGGCAAGCCTCCTCACCTCTGCTGTTTCGTTCGACTTGTTCTTCTTGCATAGACGGAGAGATTGGAAGCATGGAGAATATATTATTATTATTATAGTATAGGGAGGAGATTGGAAGCATGGAGAATATATTATTATAGTTCAATACGGAGAGATTAGAAGAATGGAGAATATATTATAGTTTTATACGGAGAGATTGGAAGCATGGAGAATATTATTATAGTTCCATACTGACTCAATTTACAGCATAATATTATCTCGTCTTATACATGTAGTTCCATTCTTATTACCTTCCTCCCTGGCCTGTATTTCGACACTACACTATATATACATAAATTATAATTCCCGTTTAGCTTCAGTGATTGGCAACTGGAATGTCTAAAACAGCAAAGAAATTCAGTGTAAAACAACATTCAAGAATAATTACTAGCAAAGTGTGAATTCATATTAAAGGACCTAGCTGTGATGTAGTAAACAAAATTGGAGAGAGAGAGAGAGAGAGAGAGAGAGAGAGAGAGAGGTTAGGTCTAAACAAAAGTGAGGTATAGGGAGAGAGACAAATAAAGACAAGGAAAAAGAGTAAGAAATAATATAAAACGAAACTGGGCACAGATTTAGTCACCCCGTGTATCATGTATAGTCCAACCACTCTTAAAATGTGGTTTGGGTGGGTACATCAGGGACCTGTCACCGTTTACAGTGCCGCCACGTTTCTTAAACTAGCGATTCGTAGCTTGTATGATATAATGTAAAATACCCGAACACATAAAAAAAACATTTTATAATATATACTTAAGTATACTTAAGTATGTCAATGACAAATAAACTTTATAATACAAAATCTGTATGTAATAATATAGAAATGTGGCATACACATTTCACAGTGGTGCTACTAATATGTTGCTACTTTTAGTTGACATTCGTCATAGTTCTAAGTTGGGTATGTAATGAAACAATTGTGTTTATAATATTTTATGAAGAAATGGAAGTGATATATATACTCGTTCCTTAATAAAAATAAATGTTAAAACTATCATGAGCGGCAATACCCATCACTCTCTACACCTGGAACACTGTACATGTGTCTCCTGAGAGGTAATTAACAGGGCAGGGGAATATTTAAACTTCTGTCAGTGCTCCAACTGTCTGTCCTGTTTGGCCAGCCAGTACAGGCATAAGGCCCAAGCAGAGGTAATTTTCCCTGCAATAAAAACATGCTCCCACTCTTCATTTTCCATCTTGACTGTGTCACGATGGCAGCTCAGCAAAAAAGCCTTCATAGTAAAGCCAAAGAAATTGTCTTCAGAGTAAGCCAATACTTTGTACAGGAGAAGGAAAATGGAGGAATGTTGGAGGATGTCAACAAGGCTATTTGCAGAACAGCCACAGCAACAAACCTCAATAAAAGGAGATTCGAGAACATATGCATAAAGTGAAGAAAGTAGAGTATACTGAGGAGAAAAGTGGAAATAAATATTACAGGAAAAAATAAATGATTGACGAAGAGGGAGGCAGTGAAGCAAGACACGTGATCACCAGCTACAGTTGGCGTCATGGTTTGGTGTAGGGTTGAACCAGGATTAAAAGATTGTCCTGAGGCAGACTTAAGGTGAAGGTATTTCAGGTCACCTTTCTGTCAGTCAGAGATCAGAATTCGCGGCAACACTGTAAACGTTGACAGGTCCCTCAAGTCCCCACCAAAACCACATTTTAAGAGTGGTTGGACTATAGTAACAAAATTGGAGATAAAAAGAGTCCATCATATTATATTGCCATGAAACACACACACACACACACACTTATATGGAAGGAGTTACAGGTTAGCAGGTTTGTTTCGTGGCACAGTAGACAAGAGGAATCAGCAATTAGAAGCCTCCAATTTTTCATACACGATCTGAACAGGGAGGGTCCTTGAATAAATAAAAAAAAAGTCTAGTTAGGATTCGCGCTCTGACTGACTGATATCAAGAAAACTTCCACGTAGACACAAAAAAAAAAAAAAAAAAAAAAAAGTTACACGATTCGAATGAGGTAAACGTCGACGAGGTCTATGTCCTGTGTGTGTTTGTGTGTGTGTCTGTGTGTGTGTGTTTGGGAGGTTCAAGGCTATTGCGGCTGCTCCTCCTCCTCCTCCTTCTCTAAAGATATCACGATGACTGGTATAGTGTTAACATCTTAAGTGAAGTATTATAGTGTTGGTAATTCTAAAGTAACCGAGTCCCAAAAGGTTGGTAATTCTGAAGTAACCGATTGCATTTTATTAAGGCAGTATAGCAAATTTTAAAGTCTATGTGTTTGAAAATTGGAGGCTTCTGATTCCTCCTAACCATGCCACGAAACCATTAAGCTCCTTCCATATATAGATGTGTGTGTGTTTTGTGGCAATAATTGAAGAACTCGTTTATCTCCAACTT
>JAWZYT010005230.1:17500-77081 GCA_034508575.1 Petrolisthes manimaculis
GATAGATAGATAGGTATAAACATAGATAGATAGATAGATAGATATAAAGATAGATAGATAGATAGCTATAAAGAAAGATAGATAGATAGATAGATAAATAGGTATAAACATAGATAGATAGATTGATAGATATAAAGATAGATAGATATAAAGATAGATAGATAGATAGATATAAAGATAGATAGATACATAGATAGATAGATATAAAGAAAGATATATAGATAGATAGATAAATAGGTATAAAGATAGATAGATAGATAGATAAATAGGTATAAACATAGATAGATAGATTGATAGATATAAAGATAGATAGATATAAAGATAGATAGATAGATAGATATAAAGATAGATAGATAGATAGATAGGTATAAAGATAGATAGATAGATAGATAGATATAAAGATAGATAGATAGATAGATAGATAGATATAAAGATAGATAGATAGATAGATAGCTTATAGTACTGTAACACCAAACAGCCTTGTAAGGACCACCAGTTGCGTTGCTGTTTATAGTTCCTTTTGTATTTTTTTTTTTTTTTGTATGCAAGAATATCTATGATTTTGACTATAGTTTCTTTTGTGGTACATTGGAGTTTTTTTTATTCCTCCAAAGTATGCCAGGAAACAGACTCAGATGAAGAGAAAATAATATTATAGTGGTATCCTGTTGTCTGGAATAGTTTGTAGGAATAATTTGTACCAGATTTACCAACATTAATTATTATTATTATTTTTTTTTTTTTTTTATTATTATCATTATTATTATTTTTATTATCATTATTATTCTTATTATAATTCTTATTATATTATCATTATTATTATTATTATATCATTCATATTATTAAATTTGCTTCATATTTATCACCAGTAATCATTCTTATTTTTATTTTTATTATTACTATTATTATTATTATTATTATTATTATTATTATTATTATTATTATTATTATTATTATTATTATTATTATTATTATTATTATTATTATTATTATTATTATTATTATTATTATTATTATTATTATTATTGTGTTTATCGTGTGTGGATTGTGTTTGATGTTGGATTTGATAAGGTTTAATTAAGGAAGAAACAGCAAGCATTCACCCCAATAATGAGAGTTGACAGTTAGCCTCTTCACCTGTACCTCATTAACTCACCTGTGGAGGAGAGAAAAATGTGTGGTGTAGAATAACTGTAGATACATTAGAATAGATGGTATAAGTAAGTAGCCTGAACAGGTGGAAAGGTGAAAAAGTAAGAGAAGGAGGAGTAGGGAGGGAGAGTAGGAGAGGAAAGAATGTATATAGTTGTATAGAATGTATATATATATTTTTTTAATAGTTGTATTGAGGGGCAGACGTATGTGTGTGTGTGTGTGTGTGTGTGTGTGTGTGTGAGTGTGTGTGTGTGTGTGTGTGTGTGTTTCGTGGCAATGATTGAAGGACTCAAGTTACCTCCAATTTTCTGACTATAAAGAAAGGGTGTCTTAATCTGTGCCCAGTTGTTTATTTTTATATTATTTCTTACTCTTGTTCCACACCTTTATTTTGTATTTCTCTCTCTCTCTCTCTCTCTCTCTCTCTCTCTCTCTCTCTCTCTCTCTCTCTCTCTCTCTCTCTCTCTCTCTCTCTCTCTCTCTCTCTCTCTCTCTCTCTCTCTCTCTCTCTCTCTCTCTCTCTCTCTCTCTCTCTCTCTCCGAACTATATACTACCTCTCCTCTCAATATTTGTTAATTTATTATTTATTATTCATGAGGTCTGAATTATAATTAGCGTTAATGAGACCTATAATATGTAAATAATTAACTTTACATTAGAAGCAAATTAATATTGGATCTCTCTCTCTCTTTCTCTCTCTCTCTTTGATACACACACACACACACTCCCTCTCTCTTTCACACACACACTTCCTCTCTCTCTCTTTCACACACACATACACTACCTCTCTTTCACACATACACTCGCCCTCTCTTTCACACACACACACTCCCTCCCTCTCTCTCTCTTTCACACACACACACTCCCTCCCTCTCTCTTTCACACATACACTTCCTCTCTCTCTTTCACACACACACACACAAACAAACAAAAGAAAACAGCAGCAGCAGTGATATTAAAACTCAATATAACCGACGTTTGTGGAAATTATTGATCATATATATAGGTCAATATTTTCACACTTGGCAACCTTACCTTAATACCGATGTCAGGGTGGATTTTGTTATTATGATCTTTATCCACGGGGTACTTAGAGATCAAAATACCTTGTCGGGTTCCTTTATACCGATGTCAGGGTGGATTTTGTTATTATGATCTTTATCCACGGGGTATTTAGAGATCAAAATACCTTGTTGGGTTTCTACATGAGGGAATTTGGGGATGGAGGAGGAGGGGAGGGTACAGAGTAATATAGTCTTTATTTACTGTGTATCTAAGGATCAAAATAGCCTGTGGGTTGTGGTACATGCATTTCAGGGTAATTTAATCTCTATAAACGAGTCACTTAAGGATCAAAATTGCCTATTGGATCTGTACAGGCATTTCAGGGTAATTTAATCTCTATAAACGAGTTACTTAGGGACTAAAATTGCCTGTGTGTTCTCTTTAGGGGTTTTTAGGGGGGGTTCCAGGGGGCCCAGGTGTTTATTGGTACGTAGACAAAAGGTAGGGTAAGGTAGGGAAGGTAAGGGACAAGGTAGGGAAGGTAGGGAAGGTAGGGAAGGTAGGGACAAGGTAGGGAAGGTAAGGGAAGGTAAGGGACATGGTAGGGAAAATAGGGACAGGGTAGGGAAGATAAGGGATAAGGTAGGGACAGGGTAGGGAAGATAAGGGATAAGGTAGGGACAAGGTAGGGAAGGTAAGGGACAAGGTAGGGAAGGTAAGGACAGGGTAGGGACAGGGTAGGGAAGATAGGGACAGGGTAGGGAAAGGGTAGGGAAGGTAGGGACAAGGTAGGGACAAGTCAGGGAGGGATAAAGAAAAACAAGGGAAAATAAGGTTATAGTTGGTTGGTTATCTTTCATTTTTGTTTTGTATTTTCTACGTGTTATATTCATTTAATATTGTTTTTTTATATGTATATTTATATTTTTATTAAATTTTTTGAGGGGTGGGGGGGGGTGTCAATGTTGAGATTTTGGGATGGTGTTATTATTATTATTATTATTATTATTATTATTATTATTATTATTATTATTATTTTTATTATTATTATTATTATTATTATTATTATATTATTATTATTATTATTATTATTATTATTATTATTATTATTATTATTATTATTATTATTATTGGGAGTTATACTTTGGTATATATGTGTGTGTGTGTGTGTGTGTGTAGACATGGGATGTATACTTTGGTGTGTGTGTGTGTGTGTGTGTGTGTGGACAGGGTAAGAGGGATGGGCGTGTGGGAGCGGATATACCAGCCAGCAGCTTAGGGAGGGGGGTGGTAGGGGGTATGAGGAGAGGGGGTGGATGGGGGGGAGGAGGTAGAGGACATGAGGAGGAAAGGGAGGGAATGATGGAGAGGGTTGGGGGAGGAATGGGGAGGGGAAGGGGCGAAGGAGAGGGTTGGGAGAAGGATTGGGGAAAATATTGGGGATTGGGAGGGGAGCAAAGGAGTTGGGGAGGGAGAGGAAGGGGAAAATAAGTTGTGAAAGGGAAGGGAAGGAGAGGAAGAAGAGAGGAAGGGAGAAATAATAGGGTAGGGAACTTGGTAGAGGGGTGGGGAGAGGGGACAAGTGTGTGAGATGCATAGGGGGAGGGAGGTAGGGGGTGATGGAGACGAGTATGTGTGTGTGTGTGTGTGTGGGAGGGGGGAGAGGGGGTAGGGGGAATGGCGGGGTAGAACAGGGACGAGAGAAATGGAAAGGAAACGAAATGAAACCAATTTACACTCAACCTAATTCTATAAATAAACTCTATCAGTGTGTTTATTTCCACCCTACATGCCTTCCCTCCTAACCCACTTACTTCCCCTCATAACAACACAAGAAACTAGGATACTGCAGATGGCTTAATAGCAGTAGTAGTAGTAGTAGTAGTAGTAGCCTAATAGTAGCCTAGTAGTAGTAGTAGCAGCAGTAGTAGTAGTAGTAGTAGTAGTAGTAGTTTAAGTACGGTACAGACTGAGAAGAAAACTTTTTGTCCCCAACACCAGAACCGACCGACCCTAACTGTATAATTATAAACTTTGAGGGAAATAAAGGCTGTATTCTGTATTAACTTTTGGGAGGGCAAGAGAGAGGGGAGTGTATGTATGTTTATAATCTGTACTATACATACATATACAGACCCAAACAGTAGCATATTATTCGTGTAAATTAATATGAGGAGGATTTATACTGCAGTAATTAACCTCAAAAGCATAGAACGAGGCTTTTATTTTTTGCATCTGACTGTAGCCCAGGCAGTTTGGTGGTTTTGTTTGGGGTTGTAGTGGTGAGAGCCTAATGAGAGGAATCGAGTGAACCAATATACCAACTTATGTCCCTTGTTGTTATTTAAAGACCCTGTGATCGTGTATGAGAATATTGGAGGCTTCTGCAGAGTTCCCCTGACAATGCCTTAAAACACGCTCCATCCATCCATTATAGGTGTGTGTGTGTGTGTGTGTTGTGGCAATATTTGAAAGACTCGTTTACCTCCAATTTTCTGACTCACGCTCCATCCATATAGGTGTGTGTGAGTGTGTGTTTCGTGGCAATACTTGAAGGACTCGTTTACCTTCAAATTTCTGACTATATTACAGGGTCCCTTACAACAGAACACCATTATTTTTGTTCATCAGCTGTTTCCTGACGTACTTTGGAGGAATCATGGAACTCCAATGTAACAAAAGGCAGGAGGATCTTCGTGTCTGGGGGCATGGAGGTATTAGGGTCTGGGGACTCCTTCCTTCTCAGGTTACTCTCCAGGGGTTCCTCTCTCTCTCTCTCTCTCTCTCTCTCTCTCTCTCTCTCTCTCTAGGGTGGAAGGGTAACGCGGTGTTTTCCAGTCGATCGCAGAGATAAAGTTCAAATTAAGACGTCATATTTTTAAGGTTTCTCTCTCTCTCTCTCGTGGTAGTCAGTCAAACCACTCAGTAAAAATCTTGTAAACTATAAGGAAATTATAAATATTATAGTGTGTTGGGGAAGAAATATTAGGCTACCACAAAATAAAGATTATATATATATTTGATCCTTTTGTTGTTAGGTGGTCGTTGTAAATTAATAAAAACAACTTGTATAATTATAATAAGCATGCTACCTTCTGCCCTGTTGAAAACCTATTATATGAGCACACGAATTTAGGAATTGTTTTGACATTTTTGGAGATTATGATTCCTCCAAACTATTCCAGGCAACAGGATACCATTATTTTTCTTCATCTGGGTCTGTTTCCTGACATACTTTGGAGGAATCAAGGCACTCCAATCTCAATGGGTTCATATCATACACACTGCCCAAGATACTCATGTTTTGGATTCGGTTTGATTGTCTGTCTGTATGTCGGTTTGTTTGTTTGTGTGTTAGTTGGGTTGACTTCGTAATGTGTGAAATAAGGTGGTAATTCTTTTTTGTTACATTGGAGTGCCTTGATTCCTCCAAAATATGCCAGGAAACAGAACCAGAAGATATAAATATAATGGTGTTCTGTTGCTTGGAATAATTTGGAGGATTCATTCAGTTGCTTCAGATTTACCAACACACACAAAAAAAAAATGTACCCCTTAATAGTTAATACGATATCTTTATCAAATGTGAACTTCGATCGTGACTGACAACACAAATTAATTGATTATATAGTCAAGAATAAAATAAAACAATACTTATTTATAAATATATATATATATGGTTATGGAAATATATATGGTAAATGGTTATAGAAATATATATGGTAAATGGTTATGGAAATATATATGGTAAATGGTTATGGAAATATATATGGTAAATGGTTTTGGAAATATATATGGTTAATGGTTAAGGAAATATATATGGTAAATGGTTATGGAAATATATATGGTAAATGGTTATGGAAATATATATGGTAAATGGTTATGGAAATATATATGGTAAATGGTTATGGAAATATATATGGTAAATGGTTTTGGAATGGTCAACTATGATCGTGGTTTGAGGTCTCCAAACTTTACTTATTTGGATCAGAGCAGAGCAGACTATACCATATCGCTCAACCTTGTCCAGCCTTTGTTATCCCCTTCTAGGCTACAGGTAGATAGATAGATTCTTGCCAACATCCTCCTTTGAAAGAATATTATATACTCCACGAATCTCAGCTGAACTTGAGCTTGGTGTTTTCAGAGTATTTTTAATTAATAAGAATTTAGGAAAGTGAAGAAGGTCCTATTATAGCTGTTGTTGTCCCACTTCATGGTAGTTACCGATAACAAAAATGATGTTTCCGCCCAATTTAATATAATTTCCACTCACACAACACGAGAAGGTGATGGATGTAAAAGCTACTGACTGTTGTGTATGGCGGTTAAGAACTTTACCTTGCAACCTAACCGTTCAAGGATAACATTAATATAGCACGAGAAAACATGGTAAATATCATGATTCAAGAGGCAAAAATAATGTACAGTACACTCGAAATCCACAATCCCTATATAGCTCACCTGAATCGAAGCGGTTTCTGGACGACAGCCCACTTAAACCATCATGTGGCCACACACAGTTGGAACCTGTGGAAGTTTTAGGTGGGCTGTCGTCTAGAAACCGCCCTGCTCTAGATCTCAGGCTTTGTTCGACTCGGGTGGGCTAGGGATTGTGTATTAGGGGTGTATTATTGGTTATCATGATCTGTTTATAGTATTTATCATATGAGTGGGTTTAAGATATGCCTATTATCTATATTTTCATCTCTTTAAGCAGATAGTTATCACGAGGGTGGGTGTGAGGTGTTCAAATTGTCAAGTATCTATTATATTCATCTCATTAAGCAGATATTAATATATTATGATTACTAATTAAGAGTCCGTTGTTTAATTAATTGTTTTGTGAGGGAACTTCAATTAACCAACCAGCACCAATTTGTTTTATCTGTTCGGACACTATAGTGGAAAAATAGTTCACCTTTTCTGTCTAGGGCAAGAACTCCTACAGCTCAGTTATTTCCTCTACCACACACACAACAAAAGACTCGAGGAACCCTAAGATGGTAGCTGTAGGTGTGTCTGTCTGTATGTCTGTCTGGGGAACGTGGTGGTGGGAAGAGGAGAGGTTACGGGGAGGGACTACAAGCTGTTGTTATAATTTTCAAATATCCTTCCTATGTAGCGTTTGTTTTCCCTCTTAACTTGATCATTTAAGTGTATAGGGAAGGGGATGATGAATGAATACGTGATCAAGGTGAAGGTCGTAAAAATCCCTTGCAAGTGGTTGGTTGGTTGGTTGTGTCTCTGGAAAAATGGTTAAAGATTCATGGGTTCGGCTGAACTACCGCATGGTCTGGTCTGGTCACCCTCTCATATTTTCACTCCTCTCCCTCCCCCCATTCCCTCAGTTCCTTTACCCACCACCACCACCACCCACTCCCTCTCCCCCTCCCCCTACATCCCCCCCCCCATTAGTTCCTTTACCCTCCCTCCCTCCCTCTTTCTTTCTCTCCTGGTTGACTCCTCCCCAAACCTACTCCCAGCCAATGAATGCTGAGCTTGCCTTGTGGTCGCCGGGCTCACTCGTGTGTACTTGGATGGCGATATTTGTTTTAAATTTATAAATTTCAATGTTTCTAAGCAGTGTATATTTTATAGTGATAATTACTAGTGAAGCATATTATTACTAAACTAACGGTAGCCCCCAATGTAAATTAAAATGCACATATGCCTTCCAAAGCATAGATAAATAGCCCCCCAAATATCCCATGTAGGTATCCCCGTAGACATTCCCGAGGCCTGGCTGTGAGCTGCCTTGTGGGTCTGCAGCTCTTTGAAGTCTTTAGAAGGCTATCGGAGCACAGGGCAGGTAAGGCTCACGCGTCGCTGCTCATCAACACTTTTGGGTTTGTTTCTAAGATAGTTTTCAGTGTGGCGTTGAAATCTTATGGTGATTAGTTGGAGACATCCGGTGGTGCAGTGGTGGCGTGTTATTGTTACGATTATACACTGGAAAAAAAAGTACAATGAAGTGTGTGTGTGTGTGCGAGGCTCGACATTAGCTCAAGTGTGTGTGTCTGGAAGCGAGGATCGAGGCTCTGGTGGTGAATGTGAACAACAGCAGGGAAGTGGGCAACCCGAGGATGGTTTAACAAGGGGGTAATTCACTTATTTTCGTTTACATTTGGAGTGCCAAGATTTCCTTCCTTCAATGTACACCGGGAAACAAGACCAGATGAACAGTGTGTGTGTCTGGAAGCAAGAATCGAGGCTCTGGCGGTGAATGTGAACAGCAGGGGAAGGAAGAAAGAAGGGAAGGTGGGCGACCCCATGATGGTTTAAAACTTAAGGTGGTTATTCTTTTTTGGTACATTGGGAGTGCCTTGATTCCTCCAAAGTATGCCAGGAAAGAGGACCGGATGAACAATATAATTATAATGGTGTTCCGTTGCTTGGAATTGTTTGGAGGAATCACTTTTACTCCAGAATTACCAACAAAACTTCCCCCTTAACAGAAAACGGCGGATGGTCTTGGAGACAAAGAAACTCAGCATTGTTGTGAGTTTAAAGTGGTTTTATGTGATTTTGTACGAATAATACGCCTTCACAGTGAAAATTTAGACCACATTCTGAACTAACTTAACAAGATTCAGTGAGCAGCGAGTCCAGTGAGGTGAGATAAAGCCAGAAAAGACTCAAAAGTAGAAAAATGTGGATGAAAAAAAAAAAACGCAAAAAAATGGCTCGCCGGTAATCACACACCTGTAATGGGAAAAAAATATTTGTGTGTGTGCACCTGGTAGAATAGAAAGTAATTGGCACCTCTTTATTGCATTATTAGTGATGTCTGAAGAGTCCCTTTTCTACCATGTTAATTAGTAATGGTTTTAGTTACGGTTGACATCAGGAGGTATAATTATTAATCTATAAGGGCTCGAGGGGTGATTAGATACTTGGTTTATTTATTGGATGGACTTTATGGTGCTGATTAATTAAGTTAGTTAAGTTACGGGATTGAGTTATGTGCAAGTGTAGTTATTTTTCCTCTTATTAATTTAAAGGCGTGGTGTCTGAATAACGTAAAGGATTTCACTCTACACGGGATACTTATTATATTTCCCCTGTTTTTCTTTCTTCAAACTTTTTATTTATTCATTTTTGTTTTCATAATGTGAGAACGTGTAATAATTTGTAACTACCATTATCCTAGTCATCCAAATTAGGCCTTAGGTTCGGGATAGCTTTTTGAGGTTAGGTGCATTCTTCGCAATTTTATCTTCTTCAAAACTGCCATTTATTTACTATAAAAATATATATTGTGCAAACGGGGGATAAACCTAATAGCTCTTAAGTTATTAATTATGAATATCGTAATAGTAAACGACTAATTCAACGCATTAAAAAAAAAACTGGAAAATATCTTTGGTGTCCATTTTTAGGCATAAGTTGAGATTTTTTTTTTTGACTGGTTAGGTCCGAAAAATTCTCATTTTTCTATCTATGTTAACAGCCATTTTGCTTTATTGTAGTTATTGTATAAACTTCAAAGTATTTCATACATTTACGGTAGAATGATAAACGGCAGAATAATATTTTGTTAGCGGAAATGTTTGGCTTTATTGTTCGAAAACTTGTAGAATGCTTATTTTTTGTTCAAGAGTATTTATATTTGAAGAAACTTTATTATGGAATTTTTATATTAATCTCATCGATATCTTAACATCCCCGGTATTCTATTAGTTTATAAATATTTATTGATAGACATCGATGTTCATGTTACGGTATTTTTCTATTAGTTCATAAAATTATATTGATAGAATTCGACTGATTTAAGCTTGATAGAATAATAGTCATTTATTCCTATAGCAACGTGATACCATTATTTTTTATTCATCTTCTGGTTTCGTTTCTTGGCCTATTTTGGATTAATCTGTTGCTTCATATTTACCAAAAGTTTATTCCCATAATTAATTGATATTTCTATGATAATTTGCGGCAACAAGTTTAGTCATTTATAATCAGAAATAGCCTAATAGCAATGCTTTAAAGTTGATTAAATAGAGATAATAGGCCTAATGTTTATCCCAGTAGCTGTAAATCAAAGTAACTTTTATTAATGTAAATGTTATAAATATTAGCAAATAAAAAGTCGTTATTTTAAAAATTACCGGGACGCTCAGTTTGAACCAGCACACACACACACACATCTTAATTAAAAGGGGAATGTTTTGGTCACTATTTCAAGTTACATTAGTTATATTGAATACTAGAAGGAAAGTTGGTGATATACATTATAATACATTTATTAGTAATCACAAGTACACGTGTGTGATTTATATAATTGCAGAATATAACTCGCAAGGAAGATGAAAAAACGTAGTTATTCTGTAATTATAATACATACATTGAATGAGAGCTGGGAAGATAAGAAATAATTATTTTTGTTACTGCCCAGCAATAACATAATTTTCCTGTTCAAGTAGGAATTTTTTTACTCCTTGTACTCGTACGGTAATTATTCTGTTCATTGACTTTTTTTTTTTTTTTTTTTTTTTTTTGTATCGATCAGCCTGCTCTTTATTTTTTATTTGTATGTATGTATTTATTTATTTTATATTACAAGTACCGTACTGCCCTATTTCTATTTTAGTAGGATAACTCGTAAAGGTTCACTGCTTATTTTAATTAAAACCACAGACACCCATACAACCCTAAATAACAACTCTTTGACCAAACAATGTGGGTTACAGAGGTCAAAGTAATCTGACACACACACACACACTCACACACTCAAACACACACACAGACAAACACTCACACACACACACACACACACACACACACACCTTTCCTTGTTCCAGATAGTGTTAGGACACACCCTCACTCACTCTAACACCCTGACCTTTGGCTGGCTGGTGTCCAAGTTATAATTTAGTTACCTACAGAAAAGTTAACAGTAAGCAGGCATGACAGTTTATATATTTATTTTATGAAGTTGATCTGCATTACTCCAGCTTCTAATGTGCAGTTGCCAGCACATATAACGAGTATAGTCAGTGATTTTCATTATTAATTTCAAATTCGTCTTCCTTCATTTGTATTTGACACACAAACACTTAAATTTTCTGTATAATATGCGAAATTGCGAATCATAATTCACACGGTGTGACAAAATAGACGAAATGTAAGTAAGAAGGGAATGGTGGAAAATACGAAACTTATTTATTTTGTGATTATTGTTGAGGGAGAGTGTTTGTCTATGGTGTCATCGTATCGGTACCACGCCATCGTATGCACCATGAATGTTCTTGAATATGACACAGGAATACCCACACACACGTATATTAAAGGGGTGCGGGAATACGGGAACAGGCTTGGGGGGGGGGGGTTAGAGGGGTGCGGGAGTAGGGGACAGGATTAACAAAAATAATAGTGACCTGTTGCTTGAAATAGTTTGGGGGAATCATTATCTCTTAATGTTGAAAATATACTCTACCCTTAACCTTATATCTTACTTTGTACACAACAACACATTGTAAACTACATGTTGACATTATCAAAGATTATATAAAAATAGTTTATCCTTAATTAAAACTATAACCCTTTCATTCTTTTGCAGACGTAATGAGGAACCTCTGACAGGAGAGAAGAGAGAGGTGTGTGTGAGAGGGAGCGTGTGTGTGTGCAAGGAGGACTGCTCTCCATGGGGCATAATTGAACTTGATCAGGTCCCACCATCGAACAGCACATGAGTGACAACCTTGGCCTTCGTTACCTCCAGGCTTCAAAAGACTGCACTTGCCAGACTTGAACCACCATAGAGCCCGAGGTAAGCCCATAATAAGCATAAGACTGTAAATTGTTATAATAACCTCATTAGGATTTGTTGCCACTACTCGTTTTTTGGGGTTAATTATCTCAGGGTATGCTTGGTTCATCATTCATTCAAAATCACCCACCTGTTTGCACCATTTACTACTCGTTTTGGGGGTTAATTATCTCAGGGTATGCTTGGTTCATCACTCACTCTAAATCACCCACCTGTTTGCACCATTTCCACTGCTATTAGCAACATGCTTCTCTGTCTGGTAACTCATTTTCACTGCACGTAGTTAGTCCTATTCCATGATCCCATATTTTGCCCTTTATGATTCTCTCTATGGATTCTGTGACTTATCTGCTCTAAAGATCTCTCCTTTTATAATTCCCTGCTGAATAGATATGGTAGTGGTGTCAGATAATTTAATTCCTAAAAAAAACCATGTCACATTATGTAGTTACCCTATATTTATAGCCAACATTGATTTGAGTTTCCCTTTCTTAAAAAAGAATAATTCACCAACTACCTTCTGAAATTCACTTTCACTCTCCATGCACAATAGTGTCATCTTCAAGTAGACTTTCCACCAGATACCATTCTATACAAAGCTTCAAGTCTTTTTAGTTTGTTTAATTACCAGAACTTAGTCGTATAGCAACTGCAGGAGGAAAGTTTGTCCATTTTAAGGCAACCCCATACTTGTTTTAAAGCTATTGTCTTGTGCAATCATCCTTTTATAGATCTATACTGTACATTGAAAACACTAATTCAAAGATGTTGCAGAACTACTGCATGTAACTGCATTCTCAAATTTACCATCCTCTATTCTATTAAATGTATAATACAATTAGGAACAGAAATTCCTCCTGCTCAACTTTAGTGAAAAAAGCCTGGTGATCAGGTAACTCTGAATAAGAGTTGAAAAGTATGATTTAAATAGCTACCGTACCGCTAATACTAAAGAACATGAGGGCAAGTATACGGTCATTGTCAACTCTCATACAGTGTTACCAGATCACCTGGCTCCTCTTACTAGAGCTGTGTGGGACAAATGTCTGCTGCTTCCTGTACATCTGGCTTCCCTTTCACCTCTATATTGTTACTTTCAATCATTCCTTTTCCTTTATTCTCATGTTACCTGCCTTTGCCTGTTTTATTTCCTTTCTTTACATTCATATAACTTACATTTATTATAGAGTACTAAAGTTTTGTACCTGAATTTAACTTTTCAATACCAACTATTACTGTAATACTGTGTGCAAATTCTGATGAGGTTAGTGTAAACAGTTTACAAGACTGATTGATTTGTACATTTGCCAATAGTAATGGGGGCTTTTTGTTTTGAACTAATCTATCCATTGTCATAAGTGTGTAAAGAGTGCGAGGCAATACCCACTTGAGAACCATCATGCACCCTCAGAATATTCCCATTAGCTATTAGAAGTAGAATGTTGTGTAGTGACTTTTGAAGTTACCCAGCCACTCTATTAATTACTTATGATATGAAGAAGAATTTGTGAATCCCTGCTCCTCACCTACTGTACCATCAGGTGTTTAACTTAATTAAGGAAAGAGCCCCTATTGCTAGTGGAAGTACAAAAATGAACAATATGTGTTACTTTTCCTATGCTGTTATAATTAATATGTTGTTAAAAGCTTTATCAAAAGGGGGAGGTAAATAATGATCTAGGACGAGTTGTTTTAGAATATTGTATATTTGGTGGTAAGGAAAGATTTGTCATGTCAGTTAAGATGACTATTGGCTGTACTTCACCATGAACAGATTCATGGATTAGGTATTGTACCTTTTTGTGCAGTACAGTATTGTCTTGCATGTCACACTCAGGTAGACAGGATATCTATACATGACTAAAAGCTTGTGTTTATATAGCAGTAGGTCTGCTAAAATGTTGTTCCTTGTACATCTTCCAAGATTCTTCAGAGTTAATAATGTGTAAAATTGGGATTAGCATCAGCCAGGTATTGTGGATAAGAGGTCCAGGAGGTGAATTTTTAGCAAGTTTCAAATTGATAATGCAGTATATGTTAATATATTTGGTAGTAGCAGGAATGAAGGTGATATTTATGAGATCATATTGATATACAGTGGTTTGGGCACTATTATTGTGAAAATATGAATTATTCTATGGTCCTCACTGTTCCTCTTGCCACATTGCTACCAGATGTAATTTGTCTTATAATTTTATGAAGTACAAGTGTTGTCTGTTATCTATTGCAAAGTAAAGTGCTATGAGTTTAGAAAGAGGATATGTGGGTATCTACCTGGTTGTGTAAAATTGTACAATATCTGTCTTGGGCCTTTGTCGTCCATACTGGCTCCTATTGTGTTTGGCATGGGATGTGGAGCCTAAAGCTACCGTACCCCTTCAGCACTTGCTATTAGTTTTTTCATACTACCGCTAAGTTGGTTTCAGTCACTCGTGTTGACATAAGGGTTGAGCACTACTGATGGTGTAATTTATCCGTGGGTATTGTATACAGACTACAATTATTTGTGGATACATTGGTATGGCATTTTTGTTTGCTCTTGTGCAATGGAATCGACAATTTATTTTGAAAGTGCTGGGATACTTGATTATTGTTGTCGGTATGCTTGAATTGTGCATTATAATGTATATATGAATAAATGACATCTGTAGTCATCGATAAGACAGCAGACATACCAATAGCAGAATGTCTGCCATTTTACAAGGTATACTGTACTCCAGTTCTGGCAACATGTTCCACCACTTACTTCTGGCTGCCATCTAGATATCTTCTGGAACAAGGTAATTACATCCCAAGATATGATAATTTTGATAATGTTACATGATGTGGGGGAGAGACTAATAGCTCTGTCGTAATAGTACAAAACTTTAAAAAGATATTTCTTTTAGTGGAAGCATAAGGATGATTCAAAGATAATCTATTCATGAAGTAGACTTTTTAAATTGTTTGAGTCTCTTGGATGTCTATAATGTGGGTGAACAAGTTAGGTTCATTATGAGCCTGATTTGACTTCCTTGTGCTGCCTGGGTAACATATGAAGAACCATGTCTTGTAAGATTTAAATTTCTCTTCTCCAACTGTGTACAGAGTACTGTAAAGTTTTGTATTATTGGCCATACCACTCGAACTTTCAAGGTAATTTGCTCTCTGATCTAAAAGGGAGTTTCAGTTTTTTGGATGGTCAATATTTGTAGTATTTTTAACTTTAATGGGATGCCTCTCTCCCACACCATATGAAAGAACTTGTTAATAACTGCATTACAAATTCAGATAAACTAATGTACAATATATTCTGTATATATTATGTGTATACATGACTAACAGTGCAGAAATGAATATGAATCTTTAAAATCCATCAGTAACTTACTGGAATAGAGCACATTGTGGTAATGTGCCATACAATGTTTATGGTTTGGTATGTCAAGCCTTCATCTAACTGTTGTTGTACAAAAGTTTTGAATGTGATGAAATGATTTGAGTGGAGCAAGGAAGTTTTTTTTAAATATTTCCATGATTGATACGAGCAACAGCTGTGTTATATAGTAAAGAATAATATTAATAGCTTGGTACAAATTTGTATTGCATCAGAGGAGAATTGATTGATTTGGAGATAGTTCAATTATAGTTCTGAATAACAGAGATACTCTACTTCATATTACCAAATGGATGTAAATAGGAAAGTATTGTAAGCAAGTATAATGAGCGGAGCAGAAAATAGATCGATATTACTGTATATTATTACGAAACAAGTGTTATGATATTTTCTGAAGGGAGTGGTGCTTGCCACCTGAATGAGTTTGGACATCTCAAAAAAAAGTGAACAAATACTGTACATGATGCTTATAATTGTTTTCACTTTTAGTCTCTTTGAGGTTGTCCTTTCTAACATACACTCCATGAGCATATTGTACCAATTTTTAGGGATATTCACATGAATTTGTGATGCAGCACAGTTAGTGCATTCCAGTACATTCTACTTTTACCTTCTGTGCTTGGTGAGAGATGACAAGGAACAACACTTTGTTTGAATAGGGAAGTTAAGCAAGTATACTGAACTAAAGCCAAAAGCAGCCATTTATGTTTAGGACGGTGGTGGAAACAAGCTTTTATAACTGGTGTTAATTATTCTTGGAAGTCATAAAGCATCTTTTCGATGGATTATACAAATTCTTAATCATTGATGTACCAAGACCCTTTGTTTTTACACAAAGATAAGCCTAAAAGCAACAAAGATACTGTAGATATTTTTTACCTCTGGTAATTATATAGATAAAATATTTGCATCCCTATAATGTATAGTACTTGCATAGGTATAATATTGTATCATAGTTATGGTTTAATGTTGTTTGCAGTACACTTTTGCTTCAACTTAAATTACAGCAATTGATAAAAATTTGTTCTTAAAAGTTTCCCAGCATCATAAACTGGTTAGTACCATTTATTAATGTGATCCTTGATGACTGTCACAAAGTATTCAATTCTAATTCTTGTAATTCTGAAAGTTGAGTCATAAACTTTAATTATATCCACTTGACTACCGGTACTGTATAACAAGAATTATATTTTATTCCAAGCTATATTGAAGAATGGGTGGAGTGAAAATGGGCATGAATTTAACTTAATGACTTTTTTTTAGAATTTCTATTGCCTCCTTATATATTAGTTCTCTAACCCTTTTAAGTGTCATTCATGTATAGTATGTTGCAAATTGTTTACACAATTAATGCAATACCAATCTAAAATACAGTTAAAATGTATTAAAGTTCATTTGCAGCCTCCATACCAGTATTTCATGGTAGTTACTGTCTTCAGCTTTCTAATATCTAACAATAGTTTTTGCTAAAAAATAGTTGGTGGTGTTCAAAGGCTTACAGGATTTGTAATGTTAAGGATTAACTTTTATGTTGTCTTGTGATTTGTTGTGTATTATAAATGTTTTTGTGTGCTCCACTGATTTCAACCTTGATGTTTCTTCATTATTTATTCAATTTAAAGTTTGTACATATGGGTAACTAGGTTGAGAATCGGTGGAGCTCTGTATTTACCACATTAATGCCCACCTAAAATTTGCAGTCATATACTGATGAGTTTCCTTCATTTAGTTAAGGGTGCAGTGACAAAGAGTAGAATTTTTCGAGTGCAAGTACTTCTTGTAAGATTACAGTAAGATTCTAGAGTACTTCTAATTTTTTTAATTTTCCATTTTTACAGTTAGCTTTGAGAGCCACATAAGAGGTTTAACTAGAATCCAGATATTTAGGTGTTTCATAGGTAAATGATTTTTTTTATATATATACTAACGTGCATGCTGTAGTATTTGCTTACACATTGTGCATGGCATGATTTCTTCACTAACAAACATTGCTGTCATCATGACTATATTAATTGTGGAGATATGTAGTTTGAAGGAGATGCTTCTGATTTTTAAATCGCTTTGTGAAAGTTATGCCATGCTGGTACTGAAATATAGGAGCTGGAGAAAGATACGATCGAACCAGTAATATAGTTCTCCTCTTTACAGAGATAGAGGAATGGTAATGCCAGGCCAGAGTGGGAGATCCTTTGACATTATCCGGCAAATTGTCGGAAATGTTGTCAATATCTTCAATAAAAGGGCATCGCCCTGCACAGCACCATGTGATGGCATGGTGCTTAAGATGCACTACCAGTGGACTTTCTGGGTCCTTCTTGGAGGCTTCTCTGCCATCTGGTACTCTTGGTACCACAGAGATGTCATCACATGTGCCTCACACTTTAATGCAGAGACACAAGTAAGACTAGACTACATCAACATTTGTCTGTCTTATCCTTTTGTGGGTGGGGGTGGAGAGGATGCTGAAGAGGGTGATGAGGGACCGAGACGCTACTTGCTATTTTATCGATGGATTCACTGGGCTCTGCTACTCTTAGCTGCCTTCTACTACATTCCAAGAAAGCTCTCGAAGACCTCTGAAAACTCAAAAGTGAAAAAGCTGCTTGAAGACTTGGCTGTGAATGCTCACCGCTATGATGGGCTGGAACGAGAACTTGTGGACAGGACTGCCAAGTATATTGCATTTAACTTAAAAACTCATGATGGCTTGTACTACAAATATGTCACTTGTAATGTGGTTGCCTTGGTAGTTGACCTATTTGCATTCATTTTTCTTGATTTTGTATTCCAAGGGAGGTTTTGGACATATGGTTTCCAGGCCTTTCCTTTCAACCGTGACCCACAGCACTTCACTGATTACATGTCAGAAATGTTTCCCCCCTTTGCCAACTGTGAGCTCCACAATGAAGTCCAACTGACCAATAAACGAATTGAACGCCTTGGTTGTCATCTAACAGTCATGGAACTGTATGAAAAGATCTTCCTTGTGTTGTGGTTATGGCTGATTGTATTGACAGCTATTACTTGTGGGTACCTCGTGTTCCTATCACTTCTGAAGGTACCTGGAGTTCGGCTGCTAATGCTGAGGGTTGCCAAGCCTGTGAGTGCCAAGGACACAATACGCAATACTATATGCAGCGTTGTAAGCACTTGCAAGATAGGTGACGTGTACATCCTCTACCGTCTCAAACAGCACTTCAGCCACGCATGTTACTATGAGCTGCTCACCAAACTCTCAGACATAGACGTCATGCTGGACACCGTTGCCATCGACCACCACCATGGCAACAACAAGGGTGGAGCTCCAGATCTCCGACAACGCAAGAACAACCCTAAGAGTCCAGGCAAGTTCCAGGACGTCCTCTTTTGTACGCCTGGTGAGGGGGGTTACCTGCCCAACTCAAGTATCCTAGTTGAATAATTATTGCTTGAAAATAGTGATTCCAACAAATTGTGAATGCTATTCAATCAGTTACTATCTAGATATTACTGTGTACAGTACTTAAAATGGAGAGTACAAGGTTGTTGACCCATGGAGCTGGCTCTTATTGGCTTCGACAATAGTGATGCATTGCAGGATTTTAGTGTGATGACAGTGGTGTTCCTATTTTTTACGAGGTGAATGTTATGGACAGTGTGATTGGATATTTTTATTTTGATAAGGTTTTAGGTTTAAAGGTTTAAGTATGTCATTATTATGTTCTGCAGTTCTTTCATAATATTAAGTGTAATTATGACTAAGTAGTGCAATGTTGATGTTTAAAGACTCTTGCTATTTTCCCAACCACGAACTGCTTAAATCTGTTAATAAAAAGACAGAAATAATTGACTACTTCTTTTCCTATCTTATGCTTTGGCTTTGCTTTAGGCTTGTAGAAGGCATGGTTGTGGGCACTAATGTGGTAAAACCTAAAGAAAATGCTTGTTTTGGTAAAGAAAAACCCACGCAACTTTCAAACATTAATATTAATTTTATTTCAGCTGGAAAACTTGAAAATGTGAGGTGCCTAATGCTACCCAATTGATTTTGCAGGAACTGAAAGATGGCTATCATAGGTCATGGTGGCACTGACATTATCCGCCAATTGGTGGGTAATGTAGTCAACATCTTTAAGAAGAAGCGTGCACCTTGCACCGCCCCATGTGATGGACTAATCTTGAAAATGCACTACCAGTGGACGTTTTGGCTATTACTTGCTGGATTCTCGGCAGTGTGGTATTCATGGTACCACCGTGATGTGATCACTTGTGTATCTCATTTCAATGCTGAGACACAAGTCCGTCTTGACTACATTAATATCTGCCTCTCCTACCCATATATAGAAGATGGCAGGACAGATCGTAGGTTCCTTCTCTTTTATAGATGGATCCACTGGACCCTACTGGTGCTAGCTGGCATTTATTATATCCCCCGTAAGATCTCAAAAAACTCTGAGAACCCCAAGTTGAAAAAACTTATTGAGGACCTTGCTGTGAATTCATGTCGATATGATCAGATAGAGAAAGAACTGGTAGACAGAGCTGCTCGCTACATTGCCTATAACTTGAAGACTCATAATGGTCTTTATTGGAAGTTTTTGATTTGTAATATTGTTGCATTAGCTGTCGATATATTCAGCTTCTGGTTCTTAAATTTTGTTCTTCAAGGCCGTTTTATACACTATGGCTGGATGGCATTTCCTTTCACACGTGACCCTGTTAATTTCTCAGATTATATGTCAAGAACATTTCCTCCCTTTGCAAAGTGTGAACTTGGAGTGACACATAAACTTGTTGCTCAGAGAACAGAGAAATTTGGTTGCCATTTAACTGTGATGGAGTTGTATGAGAAAGTGTTTTTGGGTGTATGGGTATGGCTTATCATTCTTATCACTGTGACAATTGGATATTTGATATTCCTGGGCTTCATGTGGCTACCATATTTCCGCTCCATGATGCTGAAGGTAGCTAAGCCACCCAATGCAAAGAATACAGTGAGTGACACAATAGTGTCAGTAATTGGCTACTGTAAGATTGGTGACGTCTATTTACTGTATAGACTAAAGCAGCATCTGAGTCATGCTCGCTTTTATGAACTTTTGACAAGACTGTCTGACCCTGAGTTTATTAAAACCATGCTGCAGGATCCAGCAGACAGAGCAATCCAAGCAAGGAACCAAGAAAACCTACGCAATCGAAAACCCAACATGAATATGCCACCTAAAGGAAAATTCAACAACCCAGACCTTTTCATCAAACAGGATTATGGGAGACCAAATACCAGCATATTAGTTGAGTGATCAATGGGAAATTACAGTCAACTGACCTATAGTATTTACTTGTAATGCTCATATTATCATTGAAGACATTTTATTGTTGAATTGTTAAACCATAAAATATCATTTCATGACCAGATTCGATGTCAGTGCTCCACATTTTTTTACACTCCATTTCAGATATTTTCCTTAATTATCAAACTCAATAAATGTGTAAGATGATTTTTGTAGGCATTGTGATATGCAGAACTTAAGTTATTCTGATTCCCCTGCTACTGTTAACTGCGGCTTAATCAAGTTTTCAGGTGGGTTTACATTCAGTTCTTCAGCCTGTACAGTATGTGACATTTTCTTGACTTCATGCTGGCTGGTCAGCGACTTAATGTACAGAATTATTTTCTTATCCATTAAACCCCAGTCTCAATTGCTTATATTCTTGGCTGAATTATGTTAATATAGGTCACAATGGAGCTGCTTAAGCATCAAGTAAGCTATGTTTTTAATAATACTGATAATTATTTTAAAGGACACTTATGAAACAATTTGTTGAATTTTATTTTGAATTGCATGTCAATTTTCACTGAATTAATTGAGCAAACAATTGTTATTTAATGGGAGAATTTGTTTTAGAATATTAGTTGATTATTGGCAAGTCTTGCTCCAGAGGATCTAGATTTTAATAGTGAAAACAAATATTCTTGTTTTACTGTGTTGATTAAGCTGGCTTTCAGCATTTGTGGGTCCTCATCATTTAGATCTTGAGAGGGACAATATGGTCTCTGATCTCAGATTTACAGAGCTTTCATTTCTTTTCATTTATTTGCATGACAATGAAAATGTTTTAATTGGAATTATTGTCGTTGGATAGCAAACCGGGACCAAGTTTTTATAGGATGATGTACTATTAAGATAGTTGGAATCACATACAGACAAAAGGCCAGGGCTAAGGGATTACAGGCTCAAGTACTTATACTGTACAGAACAGCAGGACTTAATAGTCCTGCACTTATAGTAGATACAGTGATTAAATACTTTTTAAACAATTTTGCTGTAATTTATTTTGGAAAAATTGAATTTTCATATTGAACTTTTGATACTGGAAGGACTAGAAGTTTTTGAGGGTTCAATGTACTGTATTCTGTTAACTGTTAATTTTTATTGTTCCTTGTCAGATGATATAAAGAAGTACGTAGTATGATTGAGTAAGGACTGATCACCTGTTTGTCTGTGTTCATACTTTAAAATTGTATAAAATGTTATTTATAAGTCTGTGTAAGATGTCAGAGCTGCTTTACAGTGTGTATGTGATGTGATGTGAGATGTGTTCACAATTCATGTATGAATTTATTGCGCTTTTGGATTTATGATTTATAATGCTGATGCATGGTTTAGGTTAAATTTTCATGTCCATCCAACATTGTATTGTATAGGAGCATTTTACATTTTTTGATACTGAAGGCATTTAATATTTTTAAACCAAAATTTGTTATATTGGTATTCTTGACTTGTTCATGCTTTTGCAGTACAAATGTGCGAGGTATTGAAAAGCAGAACAAAAGATGTAAATATTTTTTGTATAAATCATTACCTGTGACTTGCCAATGTGTGAATGATAGCTAGCAATGCCATACGGAGTCATTTTTGTTGTATTATGATAAATAAACTAATGTTCCAGTGTACTAAGGTCTTTTTAAACCCCACAACCACTGCCTCATAGTATTGTCTACAAGTGCAGCAATCCAGACTTTTCTTTAGCCAAGTGTTTGTGTTTTAGGAGACTAGTTTTGTGATGGCCAAGTGGTAAGTTATACAGACTGTTGTGTTCTTGATCAAATCCTGGCTTGGGCATCTGGTGTGAGTAGACTCTGCTCACCTATACAGGATTGGGTCTGTTAAGGGAAAATATCATAGGAGACAGCTGAGTGAAGGTAGATGTAGTAATATTGAGGATGTAGTGGCCTTTTATACCAGCTGGAATGTTGTGAGTCACTAACTTTCCACACACTCAAAATCTGATGTGGCCATGATCTGAGCACTGATGCCTTGGACTCCTTGCTTTATCTCCATCTTTAATAGAGAATAATCTACATTGTAGCTTCTCTAGTAATACTAAAATGTTTTGAATGAACTCTGCTTTTTATTTCCCTTTGTTATCCTTGAACATAAGTTGTAATATTCACTTTTATTACTTTAAAGATATAATACAGCTTTGTATATAATTTTATGTAAATTATTGTAGTGTAGAATCATCTGGATTGCATCATAGAATAATAAAAGTGAATTTACATAATCTTAAAGATGAAACATTCCATTTATTTTATTTTTTCAACAAGCATGCTTTCAGTAGCAAACGCTCATTTTCATAACCAGCATGCATCTGACTGATAAGTAGTTACAATAATAGATGTCCAGTCAAGAGTATAATTGTATACCATCCTTGAAGTGCATACTGAACAATGTTAAGACGTACATTCTACATACTGTATATAGATTTAATGAACAGTCTCTGCTCATAGTTCTTGACCAGGATGTAAGGGGAAGTCTGGCCAAGGACTATGTGCTGACTGTACCTGGGCTTACTGTGTTGAGTCATACAGTTTGGTGGGATATCTGGCCAGTGAAAATAGTGGCCCAGGTGTGCAGGGTCTTGGTCTGGCACATAATCTATGTATTGTACATAATTTACTAGGGGCCCATATCACATCTCCAGGGTAGTGAGGAAAATTTTAAATATTCACATACTTTTAGGATATTGTTTCCTTACTGAAATTAAAAACAAAATACAGTACTTACCATGCACCATTAGTACTGTATTGCATATTGATAGCACTGGCAACACTGCAGATTAAGAGGGTGTAGTAGTGTTAGCAAATTTGAAGCAACTGAATCCTCCAAACTACTCCAAGCAACAGGAAACTATTATATTTGTCCATCTGGTCCTGTTTCCTGGCATGCTTTGGAGGAATTATGGCACCAATGTACCAAAATTACATGATTCCCTTAAAACAACCCAATACCACACATCTAATTCTGACATTGAAATGAAAATAAAATTACAGCACTTTTACCATGGTGGAGTGGGATCCAAAACATATTGTGATGGACACATAATGAAATGAATATTAGGCTTCCATGGAACATAAACATGACAACTCTTATTAGGGTCTCTGAAAGGTAACCCATGTGATGCACTGGGAATACTATAATAAAGTACCAGTATATTTAGAACTTGTCAACGCAGGGGATTAAAACTGGTTTGCTTGTCACTTTCACATTTGTCCAGCCCATGAAGATGTCACAAACATGTGGTATTGTTCAAACTGAAGAGATGAATATCAAATACTTCCCTTGTTCCATATATTCACTGCTTATTTATATGATTTTGTGTCCCATGTCACTTGTTACTTGAAAACACTATGCAGCTGATATAAAAAATACTGTACAACAAAAAGATAAAAGTTGATGAACAATACCATATGGTTGTATGAATTGGTACTAGTGAATATTATTATGACACATTTCATTACCCCACTGAATATTGTGTTAATGAATTGGACACACCCACCCATCAGGTACAGTTATGCATTACAATACAATCTCTCGCCCTTCTAAGTCAAAGCCCGAGTCCTAGAGTATGTGATTTCTGGATGACAGCCCATCCAAAGTCTTCATTGGTTCAAAATGTGTGTGGTCTCGTGATGGTTTGGGTGGGCTGTCGTCAAGAAACCACCTGCTTCAGATCTTATTAGGCTTGGACTCGGATGATCTATGGGATTGTGGGGCAGGAATGTACGGTGTTTGATTAAGTAATGAATACTGTACCTGGCAACAAAATGAATGACCTTTAGTATCCAGCAAGGCATTAAAACCAGTAGCTGTCCTTTTTAGATCCTTTTTTGACCTCAAGTCTCTTGTGTAACATTCTTTTGGGTATAATGTTGTCATTCAAGTGCTTCAGTGAGGTTGTAACCATGGATGATTATAACTATAGTGAAGTTTAGAAATAAAAACTTGGATTCTTGACAGAAAAAGTGCCAATAACTGGAGTAATTCAATGTGTGGACAAAAGTGTTTTATTAAAGAAATGTGTATGTACTGTACCCCCACACCTCTACTACAGATTCTGTGCCACAGTAGGTATTGTATACTCTTTGTGATTGTTTCTATTGTTAGTTTTTATAGAGTATAGACCACAGGAGTATTGCTGGTTTGAATCCTGACCAGGACTGGGATATTGTGCAATCCAATGTTTAGGTCGAGCACAGAATGTATTACAAGTGGGAAGCTAAAACTCATGAGAAATGAACTCACAGTTCCATGATCAAGGTTATTCTTAGATTATACAATTCAGTATATTTGAAGACAGTACAGTATGTATTGTAGTACTGTACTGGAGTTTACCGCTATTATTTTCTAATTAAAAATTGGAAGGAAATACACATACATGTATTTCCGGCCCCTTGCTGGCCTATATGACATGAAGATACATAGTGTGAATTGGCATTAAATGATTCATAAGTTAAACAAAGACTATTGAGTATTATTTTTTCATTGTAAGATTTACGTAGTTGTGGGATTGTGGAGATTTTTTCTAAAATTATGGTGTCCTAGTATTATTGTTTAAATCTTTCAGATTGACATTGTATGTGTACTGAAATATCTGCTTGTTTCCAGGTGTGATGAGCCTCGCTGGTGGGTGGTGAGTGGTGAGTGTAAAGAGAACTGCTCTCTATGGGGCATCAGTGAATTTAGTTACAGCCTTCCAGATTGTGGCACATGAGTGACGTCGACCTCAGCTTGAGTCAACTCCTGGCTTCCTACGACTCTGCACCTGCCAGATCAAAGCCACCTCAAAGCCAAAGGTGGGTTCTCTTCCTATAGATGTGTATACATTAAATAAAATAATATCAATCCTGATAAAAGTATTGTTCCACGTGTCAGATCCTTCCTTTGTTATGCAATTGAAGTTTTAAAAAGAAGACTTAGAAACTGAATATCACATTAATGTATTGTGTTGTGTAAACCCATCCATACCTACTGTTTCAGTTTGTGTGTCAGATGGATGTGATTAATAGAGTATAAAATTAATATGAATGACATGACTACTGTACTGTACACTATACTATACTAGATATTATTCAAACCAGTGCTGTATCATCCATCACTTTACTGTACACACACATAAAATATTTCTAGATACAGTACTGTACACACTTTATCACTACATGGTAGAAATGTTTCCACATCACATACACAACAGTATTTTCCTATAATAAAAATAACTGTATATAATAATAGTGACTTTTCTTTAGTGATAGAATCTTACAATTCCAGTACATATATGTATACAGTATGCTTTTACAGGATAAAGGAGATGTCATGTGGAACAGTATTTATTAAAGGCAGTGAATGGTGCTTTGGGGTTAAATATTTTAGATATATTTTATGTTAATTCAGATGCAATGAGTTATAAGAGGTTAGTGAGTCTGGATGCCACAATTGTTTTAGTGAAGGCTTAGAATTAGAGCATGATAATAATTACTCTGGAGAACATCACAGGATTTACAGAAGCCTTTATTTACCCCTTGAAAACTCACTTGGTTTCCCAGGGGATGAGAACAGTGTTTTAATTTGATATTGCACCATAAATTTCAGCTATCTACATTTTAGTCCAAGTTGACAGCATTAAATAAATTAGCTTAGTAAGATTATAGACTCGTAAAAATGGGAAACTGGTCACTTGTGCGATTTTGTTGGCCTTGTTTTAAGGGGGAAATTTGGGGTTGATAAATCTGGAGCATCTGCATCCTCCAAACTATTCCAAGCAACAGAACACCATTATTTTTGCTCTTCCGGTCCTGTTTCCTTGCATACTTTGGAGGAATCAAGGCACTCCAATGTAACAAAAAAGAATTCCCCCCTTAAAGAATATAATATAATACTGTAATCCCTTGTTTTCCTCTGTTGTTGTCTGTGTACATTATACTGTACCTTTTTCTATTAATCAGTGTGCCGTAAACCTTTATTTTCCATTGTGTTTATGGGTTTGTAATGTACAGTCACGGTCAACAATAATCATCCATATATTGGTATCTCAAACAATATACGTACTATACAGTACTGTCTAATGTTTTCACGTTCACATATGATGTTATTGTTTTAAGTACAGTAGACTCGCCATATAGACGCTAAATTGGGAAACCAAATCCTACGCCTATATCAAAAATGCCTATATTGAACCGTTCACTCCATGTATTAAATACAATATGGTCGACAGATCACCCCATGTGACATAATAATACACTTTGGTCTTGTATACAACTCGTAATTACTAAAAACGAGTGAGTCACACACAACACAGGGTAGGGCTATATTCCCTTGATCTTGGGCTAGGGTGAATGGAGACTGAGGGTAGGGGGAAGTAGGGGAAGGAGCACGGGAGAAGTCATGGGAACACACTCACACACACTTCACAGACACCAGTGATATAAATTTCCTGACACGTTTATTATGATTTCACTCGTTTTGTATAAGAACTCCTCGGATTTGCTCGGATGCAATCGTTTTGTAAAATAATTTTAAACTAATATTTTGGACGCTCGTTCTATACGAGAATTGTTCTATGTGAACACGTTCTATATAAGACCGAGGTGTACTTATAATATTGGAGATTATACAGTATATCTCAAAATGTTTCACACTTAAATATTACCATATTGATAATATTTGGTGTCAGTGGAGTTCCTTAGTTACCAAATTAGTGCCCACCTCCTATATAGTATAGTACTACATATTAAGACTGTTTAGAGATATAGTTATGCATCAGGCAGGGTTACTCTTGTCTTGCCATTTACTCTGCCTGACATTTAAAGCTTTAGTTCATAAAATGCTGCTTTAGTTGAGAGTGTAACACCATTATTAGTGAATATAAAAAATAATATCTTTAAATGCTACTGCCTTGTTTCAGGTTTAAAATTTATCCTAATTTCTAATTCATGCACCTTTCATTTTTACAGTTGGCTTTGAGAGCCATATAACGAGGTTCACTAGAAACCCAACTTTTATATATTTCATAGGTAAATGTGACTTTTGTTTTGCATGTTATAGTTTTGGTTTACTCAGTTCATTCATTTGCATGGTCTGGTCTACTTTCTTCCTTCTAGTCAACTTGGGTGTTGTTTAACTCAGAAACATTTCTGATTATAACTACGTACTCATTTTACATTTTGGAAATATGTAGTTTGAAGGAGTTGCTTTTGAGTGTTGAAACTGCTTTGTGAAAAACTTGTTTATACTGAAATAAAGCGAATGGAAAAAGATAAATCAAAGCAGTAATTAAATTCTCCTTTTTACAGAGATAGAGGAATGGTAATGCCAGGCCAGAGTGGGAGATCCTTTGACATTATCCGGCAAATTGTCGGAAATGTTGTCAATATCTTCAATAAAAGGGCATCGCCCTGCACAGCACCATGTGATGGCATGGTGCTTAAGATGCACTACCAGTGGACTTTCTGGGTCCTTCTTGGAGGCTTCTCTGCCATCTGGTACTCTTGGTACCACAGAGATGTCATCACATGTGCCTCACACTTTAATGCAGAGACACAAGTAAGACTAGACTACATCAACATTTGTCTGTCTTATCCTTTTGTTGAGGGAGCTGGTGAAGATATTGGTGAGGGTGAAGTGGGACAGAGACGCTACTTGTTCTTTTACCGTTGGGTTCACTGGGCTCTGCTACTCTTAGCTGCCTTCTACTACATTCCAAGGAAACTCTCAAAGACCTCTGAAAACTCAAAAGTAAAGAAACTGATTGAAGACTTGGCTGTGAATGCTCACCGCTATGATGGGCTGGAACGAGAACTGGTAGAGCGAACTGCAAAGTATATTGCATTTAACTTAAAAACTCACAATGGCTTATACTACAAATATGTGACATGCAATCTTGTTGCCTTGATGGTGGACATATTCACATTCCATTTTCTTGACTTTGTATTCCAAGGGCGATTTCTGAGGTATGGTTTCCAGGCCTTTCCTTTCAACCGTGACCCACAGCACTTCACTGATTACATGTCAGAAATGTTTCCCCCCTTTGCTGACTGTGAGCTCCATAATGAAGTCCAACTGACCAATAAACGAATTGAACGCCTTGGCTGTCATCTAACAGTCATGGAACTGTATGAAAAGATCTTCCTTGTGTTGTGGTTATGGCTGATCATGATGACAACAATTACTGCTGGGTACTTAATTTTCTTGGCACTGATGTGGTTCCCACGACCTCGCCTCTTAATGCTCAGAGTTGCCAAACCAGTGAGTGCCAAGGATACCATCCGTAATACCATTTGCAGCATTGTAAGCACCTGTAAAATTGGTGATGTTTATCTCCTTTACCGCTTAAAGCAACACTTCAGCCATGCTCGTTATTACGAGTTGCTCACCAGACTCTCAGATCCAGACTTCCTTCGTACAATGCTGGACAGTGTTGCCATCGACCACCATCATGGTCACAACAAGGGTGCCGCTCCAGATCTCCGACAACGTAAACCCAACCCCAAGAGTCCAGGCAAGTTCCAGGATGTCCTCTTTGGCACACCTGGTGAGGGGGGTTACCTGCCAAACTCCAGTATCTTAGTTGAATAACTTCTGCTGAACAGTGCAGGTCCCCATCAACTTTGGTATATGAATATCCAGTTGGTGATATTCTGTATAATTGTATACCTGTACTTATCAGTGGAGAGTACAAAATCGTTGGCCCATGGAGCTGGCTTGTGTTGGATTCAGCAAAATACTGAATAATTTTTAAAGAATATGATATTGATATTTTTCTCGTTAGACTGGAAGATGAATGTTAAGAATATATGAATGAAGATGAATGATAATTATGTAAGCATTTATATGTTTTTGTACTTAAGGTTAGCTATTAACCCTTTGAGTGTCAGCCATAAAATAATAACATTTTTATCATATTAGGTGATAGACATCACTTAAGAAAAGTAACAACAACATTTGACAGAGGCACTCAGTGGGTTTTTAGTCTCATGACATTACCGGGTTATGCATTTATTTCTAGAATTTATATTAGTAATTGTATTTAAGAAACTCATCAGCCCAGAGCTGAATACTGTTTTTACTTATTTCTTTGGGATCTGTTCTGCCAATTCCTGATCTTCAAATTTGTTAATAAAGTGATTAATATTATTGATTTTACTTATTATCCTTTCTTATGCTTTGGCTTGGTTTAGACGTGTGTAGATAAAGGCATGGTGGTGGGCACTGATATGGTAATCTTGGAAAATTAATATTAGTTTCATTTCAGCTGGAAAACTTGAAAATGTGAGGTGCCTAATGCTACCCAATTGATTTTGCAGGAACTGAAAGATGGCTATCATAGGTCATGGTGGCACTGACATTATCCGCCAATTGGTGGGTAATGTAGTCAACATCTTTAAGAAGAAGCGTGCACCTTGCACCGCCCCATGTGATGGACTAATCTTGAAAATGCACTACCAGTGGACGTTTTGGCTATTACTTGCTGGATTCTCGGCAGTGTGGTATTCATGGTACCACCGTGATGTGATCACTTGTGTATCTCATTTCAATGCTGAGACACAAGTCCGTCTTGACTACATTAATATCTGCCTCTCCTACCCATATATAGAAGATGGCAGAACAGATCGTAGGTTCCTTCTCTTTTATAGATGGATCCACTGGACCCTACTGGTGCTAGCTGGCATTTATTATATCCCCCGTAAGATCTCAAAAAACTCTGAGAACCCCAAGTTGAAAAAACTTATTGAGGACCTTGCTGTGAATTCATGTCGATATGATCAGATAGAGAAAGAACTGGTAGACAGAGCTGCTCGCTACATTGCCTATAACTTGAAGACTCATAATGGTCTTTATTGGAAGTTTTTGATTTGTAATATTGTTGCATTAGCTGTCGATATATTCAGCTTCTGGTTCTTAAATTTTGTTCTTCAAGGCCGTTTTATACACTATGGCTGGATGGCATTTCCTTTCACACGTGACCCTGTTAATTTCTCAGATTATATGTCAAGAACATTTCCTCCCTTTGCAAAGTGTGAACTTGGAGTGACACATAAACTTGTTGCTCAGAGAACAGAGAAATTTGGTTGCCATTTAACTGTGATGGAACTTTATGAAAAGGTGTTTCTAGGTATATGGGTATGGCTTATCTTTCTTATCACTGTAACATGTATGTACTTGATATTTCTGGGCTTTATGTGGCTTCCTTACTTCCGTCTTCTGATGCTGAAGGTAGCAAAGCCACCCAATGCAAGGAGTACGGTGAGTGATACAATAGTGTCAGTAATTGGCTGCTGTAAGATAGGTGATGTCTATTTACTGTATAGACTAAAGCAGCATCTGAGTCATGCTCGCTTTTATGAACTTTTGACAAGACTGTCTGATCCTGAACTCATTAAAACCATGCTAGAAGACCCAGCAGACAGAGCAATCCAAGCAAGGAACCAAGAAAACCTACGCAATCGCAGACCAAACATGAATATACCATCCAAAGGAAAGTTCACCAACCCAAATCTTTTCATCAAACAGGATTATGGGAGACCAAATACCAGCATATTAGTTGGTGATTAAGAAGCAGATAGCTGATGTTTTGTTTGAATTTCATGACTAATTGGCTTTGTAGGACATCTGGGTGGACTAAGTATAGACAGACAGGCAGTATTACATCTGCAATTTAATTGTACCTTATGGATATTGCAATAATAATTGATAATGAATACGCAGAAATATTTTAGCATTTACAGTATATAATTTAGACTACTGTAGAGTATTTATACTACCATATAGATTATGCAAAAATCTTAATGATGAACATGTAGGACTTATTTTAGCATTTTTATAATTTAGACCCAAATATTTATACAGTACTATACAGTATAGTACAATGAAACAGGTTTACAGGTCTGCATTAGTAATTAGTAAGAACCGAAGTTTTATGACACTGCATAATTTTATAAACAATTCAAAGGGTAAAAATTGCATTGTAATCAGACAACTGAAAATAGAACCAAGATAAAATTGGAAGGAATTCTTTAGCTTGTAATATACTGTAGTTTTATGCTAAAAATTAACAATGCAATAGTCTCTTCATTTAAAGGTGTGGTTATATTGTTATTATTTTTTCTTTTCCAGATCAGAGTTGGAGTCTCATATAGTATAGTCTCATATAGTACAGTACAGTCAATCCTTCATCAGTGTGTTAATGCTATATATTACTATCTGGCCCCCTACCCACCATGCCAGGAACTAGACAACCATAATGTTACTATAATGAGAGATCTGTTTGGTCTCATAGTTTGGAGGAATAGTAGACCTTCTTATTCACTAACAAGACAATCCCCTCTTAAGGGACCCTGTGATGTGGTCAGAAAATTGGTGATAAGAGAGTCCTTCAAATATTGCCATGAAACACAACCTATATGGCAGGAGCTTGTTTTGTGGCATTGTAAGGAGGAATCAGAAGACTCTAATTTTCATACATGATCACAGGTTCCTTAAGAAATATCAGATTGAAGTGAGTCTTTATAACCCTTAATTTACCTCACCTCATACTCAGATCCATTTTTTTTTACCTCTTGTAGTACAGTACAGTACAGTACAGTACAACACTTTTTTGTATCCATCTGTATCACTTGTAATTAATTAAAAATCTTCCCAACATGGAAGGGAATATTTGAGAGGAAAACTAGTTGGCTGTAGTGTTGCTGATGACTTTTTCCACAAAATTGTAATGTGTGAAAGCGAATGGTGATGATTTTCCCACTAAATTGTTGTTGAAGTTCCTCAAGCTGTCTGACCGAGCAGCCCAGACACAAAATTGTAATGTGTGACAGCGAGATGTGAAGCACGTCTACATAATACATGGTAACGGAGGATTGACTGTACATTACTGTTCAGGAATTGCATGCATGACTAAATAAGAACCGTCCACAAATGTGTATGCCTCCTTACTTGAAAACAGCTTGTACAGATTTATTTGTAATGTACTGTACTATGAAGGGGGATATTTAACTGTTTGTGTCCGATGTTAAAACTGCTTTGCAAGGTGTGAATGTCCTTATATTAAATACAGTTCATGTATGATTTAGTGTGGCTTTAGATGCATGAATATTGATAAAGCCTTTTCATGTACAATATTATCAGGTTACTTTCCATGATTACCAAGAAATAAGTATCTAGTTGAATATGATTTTTTTTAAGATAATCAAACTCGGCAATACATAATTTGTAGAAGAATTTATTATGTAACCCTGATTCCCTCTCCATCAACAATTGAGCCATAATTTTGGGAAATATAGTGGTCCAGTTGGATTGGAATCTGCTTTGTTTTTAAGGGACCCTGTGTCGTAGTAAGAAAATTGGAGGTAAATGAGTCCTTCAAATAGGGCCACGAAACACCACCTATAGGGAAGGAGCTTGTTTCGTGGCATGGTTAGGTGGAATCAGAAGCCTCCATTTTTTATACACGATCACAGGGCCCTTAAGGGGAAAGTTAAAGTGTTGGCAAATCTGGAGCAACTGTATGATTCCTCCAAACAATTACAAACAACAGAACACCATTATTTTTGTTCATATGGTCCTGTTTCCTGGCATACTTTGGAGGAATCATGGCACTCCAATGTAACATAAGTGAATTACCCCCATAACGGCAGCTCTTTCAATAATTAGACACGAGGTCCTCTTCTCACTCCCTCAGCTGAGATTATCAACTTTGCTTTGATGACAAGAAATGTTGGAACTTGTGGACTAATTGGACAGTATAGTAATTTATTTTTATTCTTCACTTTAGCATTTAAATGGTACCTTTGCTTTTAGAAAAATTATATGTCTACAATGTGCCGTTACTGCTTACTCAGGGTTCCCCACTCATACATACAGTAATTATAATATCCTTAATTTATTATATGTCACTAACTAACTATTTAATATATTAATGAACACTAATAATACTCCTCATTATTTAAGTAAACTCAGTATACTCGTAACTTGTGATGAAAACAGGAAGGAGCTCAAATACTCTATGATTATATATTAATACACAAGCAACATGTAGGTCATTTACCTCTACTAGAATTATGTACTTGTTAATTACTTACAGGAAATGTATTATTCTTTCCTTTATTGAAAAAAATAACAATTTAATATGTTGCTCCGGTACTGTTATTGGTGAAGTACATAAATATATTTAATTTGACTCTCTAATTATAATGGTACCGGTCATTTCACACACACACACACACACACACACACAAACATACATAACTTTAAAGAAAAATATGATACAGTGTAATTGTGATTTATAATACAGGACATTATTAGCTTGACTCAATCCTGTATAGATACAAATAGGTAAATGGGTAAGTAATTAAGTACACACACACAAAAAAAAAAAAACTGTATGCAACGTCTCCTTCCAAATTAAAGTTATTATGAGCTTATGACTATATAATATAACTCTATGTATGGTGGTAGTTCATTGTTTTGACAGGCTATTCAGACCTATTATTTCTTGTAGTCAAAACCAGCTTTTTATATACTGTACATTCGTCTTACTACGTATTTAGTTTTAATTTTATGTAGTTTTGTATAGTCCGCTGAGATGTATTTAGAGCTGACTATAAAGAATATATCATTATCATTAATACACAATCAACTGGGGGGTGTATTTTAGATTGAGACTGCATTAATTAAGTACATTATCGTATTATCCAAAATAATACTGTATTTATATTTTATTATGAAGGAAATAATATTCTCAAACTCCAAGAAACTTTCACCTTTGTCACCTCTATGATAAGTTGACATTGTGCTATTAAACAAAACATAATACTCTTACATTTATTTGTCTCTAGATCATATTTAATTTTATTGTTATAGTTTAGTTTTTAAGTTTTCCATTGTGTCTAAAATAATGAAGTGTGAATGATGTTGCTATCTAAGCCATACAGTATGACAATCACAACCATTTTTTGTATTTTTATTAATAAACCAATGTTTCAGTTTGCCAGGATATTCTTCAACCAAAAGTCAATACACTCTAAAGTAATGAGACAATAGTACACTCGTGATACATATTAATCCCTGACCAGAGACTAACGGCAGGCACCACACACACACACATCCAGTATTCGAACTCAGCCTCTATAGGTGTACTGGGTGGGGAAATGAACAATACCAGGCGATTCGAAGCTTTCTGCCCCTCACACTCTGGTCAGAAATTATGTATCACGAGTATACAATATACTAGGTATATTGTTAAACTTTATTGTATTGTATGTATATTATAGAAGGTTTAGTAAGTACAGTTCTCACTGTATATAATAAAAAATAATAAATTTAAGGCAGGCAACCTTCTGCTTCACCCCGTTCAAGTCTCATTCACTGGCTGGTGAACCACGAACAAGGATTCTACTACTGAGAAAAGGATAGGCCACTTATGGGAGTTTTGGTTATCGTGGTACAGCAGAGCCACCTAGCGGCGAAGGGGAATCACTTAAACTGGTAAGAATAATCGCATTTGGGAATTACTGTATGACTATATAGTAAATGGTATAGGTATATGGGTTTTAGAAATATATTAGTACTTTGCCGTAGATATTAACGTAAATTATTATGTAATTTGACCAGGATAAAGTGTAACAGATGGTAGATACTGGAGTGTTGATTCCCCGTGGCCACAAGAGGCGCCACCTTCCCCACCAACAAGAAAAAAACATTGAGTGACCTATCTTTCTCCAAGTACTATATAGAATCCTTTGGTCATAAACTTGGAACTTGGAAATGAAGGACCTGCTTATGGGATTCTGGTCAGTTTGTGTTCAACAGCTGCAGTGAAGAGAAGTGGTTTTGGAAAAGTGATATAAGAGTTAGTTATTTGCGTTTTCATTAACTTAAAGTTTTTTTTTTATATATATATCATGTTGACAACTTGACATCACGGTCTATTTCATAACTATTGTTTTAAGGTTTGGAAGAAGCGTTTAATGCAAAATATTCACTGTTAAACTCAATATTGCTTTTATTTTAAAGATTTTACGATTATCTGAAAGCGATCGATATTGGGTTAATAATTTAACTTCTAGGGCAGAGAACTGTGTAAATGACTCTAGTGAATTGTTTGAAGACTCTACCATGAAACTATCGTAATAATGGAACTACCTGACGTCACATAACCTTAATTATCTGCCTAGTACAGTATAGTTCCAGTGTTCTGCAATTTGTGGTAGTGGTATAATACTTGTTCACCAACTTCACCTACTCATAGCAACGTTGTGAAAGTGTTACAAGGACAACTCTGAGACATCATGGTGTTTTTCCCCACAGACGGTAAATTGTGGTAAATGTGACAGGCCGTGTTGGTATAGACAAGAACATCTCTGGGTTGTTTGTGGCCATACTTATTTAATTATTATGTCCAAGTGATCTTCAAACGCCGGAAGCAGTGTGATGGATTATAAAGGCACTTTCCTTCACAACGTAGGCTACTCATTGAGCCTTGTCAGGGGTTTAAAAGGTATTTATTGAATGAATTACCGTTATTTACTAGTTATATATTACATTGTTTTAAGGGTAAATATTGAATGAATTACAGTTATTGCGTAGGCTACGGTTTTTCTACCTTCATTACCCACTAATTTAGACCATTCTGATACTATTTTCTTATGGCATTTTCTCCGCAAATGCCCCGTTTCCAAATGGTTCGGTTTTGGTACTTTGCCAAAGAATGGTTCCAGTAGTCTGTTAAGGTTAGGTCTCGGTACTCTGCTAAGTTTAGGTCCCAGTAGTCTGACATGGTCCAGATTAAGTTAATTTGGTCATGTCTCATCTGCCTAATTCTACCTTGCATAACTCCCGGTAGTCTGCCACTGTCCATTTAGGAACTTCATATGCCTTCTGTGATTTTGCAAATTTTAACTTGTTCCTTTTATCACTCATAATGAATATGTTGACGAAAACCAGAGGGGAATGTAATAATTGTAATACAAGAGAGTTTGAATACATAAATCAGGGGCTCGTAAACTTGCTTAATCCTTCACAACATAATAAATTAGTGAGCAGTGTCTGCTTGACGAAATTTCCCTCACTTCAACATCAGAGTTTCGCTTTTTACCTCAATTATTCCCTGTTTACTTCTGAACATTGATGGTCTTTTAGGTATTTCATCATGTAGAAATTTCCCTGTTTACTCTTGAACGAACTGTATATTATTTCCCTGTGTGGACTTCAAAATTCCCTAAAACAGAGAAATTTCCCTGCACCTGGCAACACTGACACTGAGTCTGTGGCAGTGTTACCAGGGTTCTAATGATTATTTGTAATGTATACTCAGGTATTTACTTATATTAAGTGATAAGCTGATATTCTCACTGTTTGATTTATTTGGCTCTTGAAAGACAGATTACAATCAATCAATACTCCCAAGTCCTTAACCTCTTTATTTACAGTCACTGTACTACTATTGATGTTTAGTCTAGAGACTGTTCTAGAGACTGTTAAGTGTAGTGGCTGAAACACTAACCTAACCTAGTACTTGTTACAGTATATTGTCAGTGATTAACAGGTTTTTACAGCACTTTCCTGACATTATTAATGTTGTGTGTATTCTCAAAATTGCCTCCAACATTTTCAGGCTCATTCTGTTGAGAACTTTGGGTTTTCACTGCAGTTACACGAGAAAATTATTTTGAAAACAGAGTTACTCACTAGAGTTGTCAAACACTGCAATGCATACATACTCTTCTTTTATTTTTGGTATATTAGGACGCCTTGATTCTTCCAAAGTAGGCTATATGCCAGGACTAAAAGATTAACTGGTGACATAGCCTAGTTGCTTGGAATAGGCTAGTTTTGAGGTATCATGAAGTTGCTAAATTGCACTCTACTACTATTACCTTGCCTAGTGCCGTAAATATTAATTATAATACTTAATATGAATATATAATCTTATTAGAAATGAAATGGATCTTGTGTAGTACTAAATTTATTACACAGGACTCTGGCATTTGTTGATTTATTATAACTTCTACATCTTCCCCAATAATAGACTGTGATATGTTGACCAATCACATAATACTGTATAGGATACAAACATTACACCCTCGATTCACATATTCCCACTACTTTCCTATAGTAATGGGAATATGTGAATCGAGGGTGTAACGTTTGTATCTTAAAATAAAAATTGTTGCCAGAACAGAAGAATTTTGGAAACTTTTACAGGCATTGAGGCTTGTTGGTAGCCCCCGATTCAGACCCATCCCACCCTCTAAATCCATGTACTGTACAGCAATGGCCAACCAATTTTTAAAGTATTCATTCTTTATATATTTATTACCTCTGGGAAGTTTGTTCTACTCATCCACTACTCTATTACCCAAACCAATGCTTTACTATTTCATGTATAAACTGTGTTTTTTTTAGTTTGAATCCATTTGAGCATACTGATTTATCTTGGCTACTTACTCTTGATACTTTGCTTAAGTGTGCTATGTTAAACCCTTTTTTCGATTTAAATACATCAATGATATCACCTCTCACCCTATGAGTACAGGTTCAGCTTTTTAATTATCTTCATATGGGAGATTTCTAAGGTTGTGAATAATTTTAATCGTCCTTCTCTGTACTGTGTAACAAGAAAATGTTTAGGGTTCTATTATTGAGTAAGAATGTATTGTAAAGATTATAGTTTAGTGTTGCTAAGGATACACGACTCAATTTGAAGTTTGAGGGAGAGAATGAGAAAATACTTGTGCTGTTTAAGTGTAGTGGCTGAAACACTAACCTAACCTAGTAAGGAAAGTGAAGTACAGATTCCTCCAAACAATGCTACAAAAAAAATCCTGTTCTTGATAATCAAAGTAGTATTGTATGTTTGGAGTCTGGAATCTTTCATTGGTCATTATTTTACTCAGGTATTTTTTATTGTAATGATTTTCAGGTGTTCTGTGGCCAGAGACGGCATCCTGGAGTGTGGACGTTGGCAGTCTTCTGCGAGAATGGATCTGGTGTTGGCAGTCCTCTCCGTGAATGGCTCTGGTGTTGGCAGTCCTGATGGCTGTTTGTTTCCTGTGTAATCAGTGTTGTTGTATCCCTGCTGTGTATACAAGTACAGTATGTTCATCGATTATTACATTTTTGTTTTAGATTTAGTGGTTAAAAAATATTAACTCCCTTAGAAAAAATAATAAATCTCTCAATAAACTAACTTCACAACTCATTCCCTAGTAAATAATAAATATTCCTCATTTCCTTGCATCTGGTGTACTATCAAAGACAAAACTTGTCTGTGTCTTGTCCAATGATTTAATATAACTTTTGAATCATAATGAAAATCCCACCATAGTAACGTTAATGGCCAGTATGGTTAGTCCTCTACCATATATTTTCATGAGTTTTGTCTTTGATAGTACACAGCTCATAAAATATATAATGATTATTACATAATTTCTATTGGCAGGCCTGAAGTGGAGATGTTGTTGTTGAAGTTCCTCAAGGTGTCTGACTGAGCAGCCCCGAGCTCCTGAGGAAGGCCATGGCCTGAACCGGGCTTTCCCACAGTACCCTCACAGAGTGTATGTTGTGAAGTGTTGGCAACCGTACTTAAGGAACTAGGATCTGATAAGTAAAAACACTTCTTTGATCATAAAGCTTTTGAAAATATATTTAATTAAATGTAATGTAAAGTACAATATAATTGGATTTAATTATTATAACAGAGTAAATGGCAATCATACTTGCGTACAATTCGTTGCAGTGCTTCCAGTATAATGACCTTTTTCATATATCCTGTTTAAGAATTCCTTTGACCAATGGTACAGTTCAGGTGAAAGATAGTTGTCCCATTTGAGTAACCAGTATCTAATTATCAGGTACACTTGTGATACGTAATCCCTGACCACAGAGACAAACTGCAGGCATCACACACACACCCTGAATTTGAACTCAGCCTCCATAGGTGTACTGGGTTGGGAAATGAACAATACCAGACAATTCGAAGCTTTCTGCTCCTCGCACTCTGGTCAGAAATTACGTATCATAAGTGTACTTGCTTTTTATTACCATCCTCAATACTGACTTCTGCCCCTGGTGTCTCCTATTTGGCACAAAGGAACTTTATGATATTGGGAGAAATTGACCATTTTTCACTTAGGGGTGCACCACTAATTCCTGTATACAATGTTGGCAAGAAGTGTTTATCTATCTTATAGCTCTGATGCCTCATTCCCTCTGGGAACTCCTTCCAAGGAGGTGGCCACAGCAGAAGTGTCTCCAGTACTTCCTGGTCCAACACTCCCTCCTTACTTGTTCAAATCCTCCTCTGCAAGAAATAATAAAGTAATTATACCAATAGGGATAAAAGAAGTAAAAAGAATTTGTGTTATGGTGATGATTAGAGTCATATAGCAACAACATAACAGTAAAAAATAAGGTTGATATTTATAATGTAAATTGACTAAAGAAAATGTTTTGTGATGGTCTGATATTAATACTTGTACATCATTGCAGGTGTGAGGAGTGAGGAGGACAATACACCAGTACACACACCCAGTCACTACAGGTTGGATGGTCCAGCATTGTGTGGACATGTGTACTGGTGTGGGGGGGCTGTGATTCTCTACCAGGATGTTATTACACTACTTATACACACACCAACCATCAAGGGGGGTGAGCCTTTCAGTGTGCAGGCTATGTGTATTGGTGTGTGTGGTGATGTCTAGGTGAGATGTAGCCCCCCCCCCCCCTCCCACTTGGTGTGGGCCCAAGGGGGAAATACACCCTGCTAGTTCCTGAAGGACCCTAAAGGCCCCCGTGGGGGGCCAAGGGTATCCAAGGGGGCATAAGGGTGACCACAAAGTTGTATTGAAGTAGCATATCGTTACTTTGATATGCCCGAATACGAATTTCTAACCATTTAATTTTTTTTTTTTTTTTTAACAAAAATATATCTGGAATTGGTTTTAGTTTATTTCTGGAGACTCTTTGAAGTATTATATTGAAATAAATGGTTAAAGTTTATGGTGGTTCTTATTATATCCTCTGATTTTGTAGTACTTTTTTCTGCTTTCCTGATAAGTTATGGACAGATCATGAAATACTGTTATAAAGTATTACAGCAATATCATTAAAGTAATGTAAGTGAATGTAGGTAAAAGTGTGATGGTATTTGATAGGGCAAAAAGTTAATCACTTGATTTTGCCACACCCTACATTCACTGAAGGGTTCTGTTGGCCTGGACTAACTCCAGGTGGCTTGAGAATAGGGAGGAAGTGAAGGAGGATAAGTACTTTAACACATGTCCAACATAATAAAATTATGTTTCCTGTGTCTAGACATGCTATTGCAATGAGTAAATATCAAATTATTGCCTAGAAATTGGAACTACTGTACAATAAATAACTGGAAGTGGAAGATACAGTACTACCAATCCACATTGGATGAATTATACACACTGCCGCTACATTAACTAGAGCGTGTACTGTAGTCTGCCTATGACATGTGTGGATTTCCATTTGTTTATGAAGGGATGACATACCTTGTGTAGGGGAAGGAATTGACAGCATCCAATAGTGGCTCACTATATTGCCACATCAGCTATAAGGCTTGTGGTAACTGTAAAAACAAAATTACTATAATAATACTTCTGCCAAACACATTTTAACAACATTAATATTTTATGGCACGTTTTAGAGTCTTTCCATTTTTAGTACTGTACATCCTGTGCAATATAAACTTAAAATATTGATTGATATTAGGTGCCACAACACTGAGGTTATATGGCACCCGAGGTAGATGGTGATTGAGAGGTGGGTCAGTAAGCACAAAAAGTAACACATGAAGAAGAAAAAAAAAAAAAAAAAAAAAAAAAAAAAAAAAGTGAGAGGTGAGAAAGCACCTATTAATTTCATTTTAGCTTGCTATGTGACCTGACCTGTCAAAGTAATGGTGGTGTGTGGCATCAGTAGGTGAACGAGGAAGGCAGCAGGACCAGTCACTGCTCTCAAACCCCAAACACACTGCTTCCCGGGTCAGCCTCAACATGTAACCTGTGGATGTACTCTGTTTTAACATTCTCACTACACTACAATAATCAATATTCTCATCCTGCTCTCATATGTACCATACAATTTTGACATAAAATGACTTGAATTCTATATTGCAACTTTTTATGTGAAGTACTGTACATTATTTCACGTAGGACAGTTTAACAAAATTAAATGACAGTTCACCTGTGTCTTAGATGCTTGATATAAATGTTATGACAATATCATGTAAGGAATTGACAGCATAACAAAATAGTTTGACAGATTATTTTACCACAAGATAAATCATCTGTCAAATTATTTTGTTATAGTGTCAATTCTTTACATGACATTGTCATAACATTTATGTAAAGCATCTAAGACACAGATGAAGTGTCATTCATTTTGTTAATCTTCCTACCTGACATGTGAAATGGTGTACTGTACTGTAGTGTAAAAACATTGTAATACTGTAGGCTAGGTGTATAGTTAATTGTAGAGTACAGTTACACACAATTGTCACACTAATATATTACACCAATTATTGATGCATCAGCCTCTTTAATGCTGATACTACATTAATATGATTCACATGTCTAATAATAATTACAGTACATATTCAGTACAGTAATAAATAAACATAATAAATGACAAAATTATACTGTAAATACACATAAGAGCAACAATGTCACCCTTTTATTATCTAACATATCCTTGTAAAAAATACATATAATGTACAGTTGGCCTCAAGAATTCATACCCAGAGCATTGGTTAAAAGCAGTCTTTATTCTGCATAAATATACGGTACTATACTGTAATGATTGTTCTGCTCACTGATTCAAGTATTACCCAAACAACATTTATAAAAGTGTTTGGTTTTCAAAAAATTAATGTACAGTACAGGGAAAACTGGAGACTTTTCTGCCGTGGCCACCCCCTTGGGGGAAGTTTCTGGAGGGAACGAGGCGTCGGAGCTATAGATAAATAGATAGAACCTAGATAATTACCAAAATCTCAAGTCAAAGACATAATGGACAAATGCTTGAATATTATCACCAACATGGCCATTAAGGGGGTGCAAGAGTAGGGTACAGGCTTGGGGTGGGTAGAAAGCCTGTCCCCCTAATCCCGCACCATCCTAACATCCCCACTAAACCTGACCCCCTACTCCCGCACCCCCCAAGCCTGTCCCCTATTCCCACACCCTCCTAAGCCTGTCCCCTATTCCCGCACCCTTTAATTAATACCCACCCATCCTGGCCTTTAATTAAATACCCGTCCTGACCACTACCAATATTATTGTTTATTTATTTAGTGTTATTATCAACTCACAAGTCAATGTTTATATTTATACACATTGATTATTATCTTATATAACAATAAATCAATATAATATATCCTTACCTTGTGTATATATGTGTAAATTAGTCAATATATTTGCTCTTAACCTCTTCTTGGGTCTCCTTTCAATACTCCGCCATGTTTGTTTACTAATTTTTTATACAGTGTTGCCAGATCTGCTTGACCAAATTACCCTCACCTCAGTATTTTTACCTCATTTATTATTACACTTGTTGAACCTTGATGGTCTTTTTGGTATATATTAATCTGGTAGAAATTTCCCTGTTTAATCTTGAATGAACTGTACTATATTATTTCCCTGTATATAGACTTCAAAATTTCCTAAAACAGAAATTTCCCTGCACCTGGCAACAATGAATTTATACACAACACTAACTTTTTTTATGTATGTATGTAACATTTAACTATTTATTTTAGTTTATTTTCATTTTGTTTCGATTCTTTTAATATTTTGTTATTTAATTTATTTTGTATTATATTTTAACTAAGCCATTTTTCTCTTCCATTCTGTTAATTTTGTATGGTGGTAAAATTTCATTCCCCTTTATTATGTAGCCTAATATATACCACGGGAAAATAAAATACACTATACACCATTAATTATATGTATTAATTAATTAAGAGACTTATCGTACAAGATCAACTGCATATTAATTAAGTTTTATTAGTTTTGTATTAGTTGATAATTAATAATACAAAATAATACAATAATAATAATACAATTCTTGTTGGTTAAGGGGGGTGGCGGAGTAGGGGACAGACTTGGGGGTGGGGGTGGGAATAAGGGGACAGGCATGGGGAGAGGGGTTAGGGGGTGCGGGAATAGGCGACAGGCTTTCTTTCTACCCAACCAAAGCCTGTCTCTCTATTCCCGCACCCCCCAAGCCTGTCCCCCTATTCCCGCACCCCTCAAAGCCTGTCCCATTCCCACACACCCCAAGTCTGTCCCCCTATTCCCACACCCCCTTAAGGTGGCACAGTAATTCTTTTTTGGGTACATTGGAGTGCCTTGATTCCTCCAAAATATATGCTAGGAAACAGGACCACAACAAAATAATACAGTATAATAATGTTCTCTTGTTGCTTGGAATAGTTTGGAGGATTCAGTTGCTCCAGAACAACAAAAATAATGGTGTTCTGTTGTTGTTGCTTGGAATAATTTGGAGGATTCAGTTACTCCAGAACAACAAATACAGTACAGTCATCCCTCCGCTATCGCGAGTAATTGGTACCGTAAGTAGCACGTGATAGCGGAATTCGCGATAGCGGAATTTAATAACTAATGGGAATAATTGAAATTGGTTCCCAGTCCCTCATATTTCAAGATTTTTCCTCCCTAAACATGCTTTTGTTTACTAATATTTCTTTGCATATAATGAAAACTAAAGTAGATTAGTAAGAAAATTGCATTTTTAACCTAATACAGTGGACGCCACAAGTACAGTAAGCGTGTTGAGTGTTGTGGTTAGGTGGTGCGTAAATGGATATGCCTCACTCACCTTAGGGACTAAAGATTAATGATGAAAATTGGGATAGGTTCTTATGTCTCTCGAAAGTGACGTTTTTTTTTTTTTACTATGAGACCTCAAACACGATGGCAATTCATTAAACATAACAAAACGTGTTGACATGTGGAGAGTCGGGCGTCTGATTCCGAGAGCACGTGCCAGAGTAGGATGTCTCACTGACTGTAGAATTAGCTACCAAAATATTAACTTAAAATTATTTTCAAAACGATTGCATCCATATAAAATTGGTGGCGAAAATAAGTGAAGCATATCCAATGAGTTTGTATACAAAACGAGCGAAATGATAATGAACATGTTAGGAAATTATATCACTCGTCTGTGAAGTGTGTGTGTTGCCACCACTTCTCCCGCACTCCTTCCCCCCCCCTACCCCCTACCCTCAGTATCTCCATTCCCCCTAGCCCAAGGTCATGGGAATATAGGCCTAGCCTGCCTTGTCACCGTGTGTGTGACTCGCTCGTGTTTAGTAATTACGAGTTAAACACTGGCTTCAACACTCAGTCATGTCAGGTGGTGCATTTACAAAATGGAAAGCCATATCCTTCCATATAAAGAAGGAAGTTATTTCGGTATTTCTAAGACAGAAAAAGAAGGAAACACTAATAACGTATGATTAATAAAATGTAAACAAACGATATCACGCTACCTCCCCCCTTCCCCCCTACCACCTCCACTACCACCACGCATGCCACCTCCACTACCACCACGCATGCCATCGATGCCGACGACTCATTTCAGTCATGAATCGTCTTAATACAAATTGTTATATGCATTTAATATGCTTAATACGAATTGTAATATACATCCCTATAGGAACGACGTCTCATATCGACGTATTGGACATTCTATACCAGACCGAGGTGTAAGTAGGCACAGATGAAAAAGCTTTATCTCCACACATTGTATCACTAGTTAACTCTCTTGTGTTAAACAAAGATAGGGTTAATAAGCAGGGCTAGTTATAAACCCACACAGTCTTCATCTTTACTACTGTAACACCATATCATGATAAACAAAGATAGGGTTGATAAGCAGGGCTAGTTATAAACCCACACAGTCCTCATCTTTACTGCTGTAACATCATGTCATGGTAAACATGGCTGTCAGTCCAGTGTGCTTGGTCAATCGCACCGCCAAATTTGAATGTTACGTGCGCGATAGTCCGCATACGGATGCGCTATAGCGGATGAAGGTGAACTTTTCACACATGCGCGATAGTTACGAAACGCGAAAGTGGAACCCGCGATAGCGGAGGGATGACTGTATAATGTTGTTCTGTAGTTGCTTGGAATAATTTGGAGGATTCGTTTACTCCACAACAACAAAAATAATGGTGTTGTGTTGTTGTTGTTGTTGCTTGGAGTACAGTACAGTAGTTTGGAGGGTTTCAGTTGCTCCATTATTACCAACACAAAACTTCCCCCTTATATTAATTAAATCTTGTGGGTGATTTGTAGTGGTTGTTCTACATTGGGTTCTTCTGAGGTTTGTGTAGTCTGTCGGAGAGAGAGAGAGAAAGAGAAACATTATTTTTATGTTTTATTTTTAGTCTTCTCTGGAAATAAAATGCTAACTAACTTAATTATAATACATGTAGTTAATGAAGTCCTCGTGAGTGACTTAGATATTTGTTTACTGTCTCCCAATGTCTCCACTGGACATGGTTTAATTAAGAGAGTACAGTAATTTGTTTTTGTTACATTGGAGTGCCTTGATTCCTCCAAAGTATGCCAGGAAACAACAGGACCAGATGAACAAAAATAATGGTGTTCTGTTGTTGCTTGGAATAGTTTGGGAGGATTAATTCAGTTGTTCCATTATTACCAACACAAATGAAACCCCTAACTTGACCCACTGGGAGGATATCTAAATGAATGTATGTATGTATTTATTTCCCACACTGGTACACTGTTGACATTCCCTTGATGATATATAATGTAACCTTACTTCACAATATGTAAATAGACATATTGTACAAACACAACAATATAATCTTACCCTATGAGCATCGTAGTAAAGTGCCTCAGTAGTATATAATTATATCCATTACACTTTATACCCTGTGTGTTCTCTCTCTCTCTCTCTCTCTCTTTGTATATTTGTGTGTGTGTGTTGTTACTCTCTCTATCTCTCTCTCCTCAATTGATGTCCATGCTGAATGAATCTTATGTTGTGTTTTTGTGATGATTTATTTATTATTTCAGGGATGCCACTGGCCAAATTGATAAAACATTTTCCTCGTAACCAAGAGAACCTGCTGGATTCCACTATACAGTACTGTAGTGGGGAACTTGTAGTGGGGAACTTGTAGTGGGGAACTTGTAGTGGGGAACTTGTAGTAACTCAGAAATTGATCTCTCTTAATTAAAACTCGGAGGATGTTTCCACGGGGAGTCGAACCCGGGACCTCTGGGACGTCAGGCAGAACCTCTCTCTACCAGTGAGCTAAAGGTTTACTCAGTGATGAGATTTGCCTTTTTACATCACTACAAACTGTGTGTGTACTCATGCATCTTCATATTCCAGGTATATTTTACAGATACCTAACAGTGTGGTGATGACAGACAGACAGACAGACAAGTTACAGTTCCAACATAAACTTAACATAAAAATATGTACTGTATTTTATTTACCAATTTCATTAAGATTCATTATTTGGTTTTCTTGGCTTCCACTTCTTCCTTCCTCATTGTTTCCAAGAGATGTCTCACCATTATGGCTGACCTGAACTCTGTTATCTCTTCTTTGCCCAACAGAGGCATGCCAAGTTCGGTTTTTCTGCGTCTCTCTGCTTCCGCCTGCTGATATCCATCCCTTAAATGCTGCTTCATCCTCTTCTCTAACTATTCCAAACACTTCTAATCATCCTTCTCCCTTCCCATGTCACGGATCATGTAAGGAACTGCAATGCTAGATACAGATTCTAGGGTTTTCATCATTTCTCTGTGTGCTTCCATATTTTCTCTTCTTGCTCTGCCTTCTACTTCCTCTTTTCTGATCTCTCCTTCTTCTATCAGGACATTTATGTATTCCTTTTGTTTCCTCTCCATCTCCTTTCTCTTTGTTTGTGCTCTTAGTCTTTCCATTCTCTCCCTGTTTAGTCTTTCCTTAATCAGTATATGTGAAGACTACAATTCCTCCCTGATCCTCTTTTTATATTCTCTTTCCCATTTCTTCTTTAGAATATATTTGGCGTTATTCTCGTCTGTGTTTCTCTCTTTCTTCTAATATGTAAACTCAGAACTGTTACTCTATTCGTCACTTTTCGAGCCCGTCTCTTGGTTGTTATTGTCATCACCTTCCTTCACTCTAGTCTTTTTTGGTGGGCTCAGTAGTTCATCCTCACTAACTCTCTTGCTCCGTCTCTTGTCAATCAATTGCAGTGGCTTCTCTTCCTCTCCGGATTCCTCTGATAGCGACATCTTGAAATCTCTCTTCCATTTCTCAAGTTCTAAATTATCGCTTTCACATTTTCCCTCTTCCTTCTTTTTCTCAACATCTTGAACTTTTGTCTCCTGACTACCACTTCTTTCCTCTTTCTCCTTTTTCTGCTTTTGTTGCTCTTGTAACTTCTCTTCACTAGCCGTTTCTCTCTTCTCCTCCTCCTCTTCCTCCTCCTGTCCTTCTCTCTTCTCCTCCTCCTCCTGTCCTTCTCTCTTCTCCTCCTCCTCCTGTCCTTCTCTCTTCTCCTCCTCCTCCTGTCCTTCTCTCTTCTCCTCTTCCTCTCTGGCCTTTTCTGAAGTAGATATACAATCAGTCTTTGTAAGTTGGAGCTACTCCATCACCTGTAATTGTTTGGATTGATTCAACACCATTATTAACTCCTCCAACTTGGGTCGTTCTTGAGGACTTCTACTAAATAATACTCTGTCTGCCCAATCCCGAGTTATATCACCAATGCGGTGACCACGGAAAGTTGTAGCGAGAACCCGAGCCAAACTGTAAACATCAGAAGCAGGGGTGAGACACTTCTCACCTTGGGAGAGTTCAGGGGAGGGGAATGGGGCATAGTGCCTATTGAAACGATAGGAGTGGTAGCAGGTAGACTGGACTTTACATGCTCGTCCGAAGGCTACTAGAGTGACATGCAACTAATCACCTGAGTCATCAATACAGAAGTTGTCCATACTGATACAGTTGTGAACATGGTTACATTTCCCTACAAGCTGTACAGCCAGGGCCATTTCAACCACCATATCAGTAAGATTAGTCTTCATCATTTCAGGATCATTCTTGATGTACTCCTTGAAACTGAGGCCTGCATATAATGTGACAATCTATCGGGTTTGTACACACACACCCACCAACTGTTGGAATGGCATGTTGGGATTATTTTCTTTAAGTCTCTGTAGGGTTATGGCCTCCTAATTCATTTTGTTCAATTGATGGCTTTCAAATTCATAATCTTTTACAACGTAGCAACTTTTGCCAGGCTTGAGATTCCCGTATATTTTGACTGTCTCCAATTGACACTTTACAGGGTTAGACTTAGAGTCAATGGTTTCCAGAAGGGAGCAGAGTTGTTGTGGTTTTAGGACGGTGACGTTGTTGTTCTTCAAGGTGAGTATATAGGATTCAAGAGACTCCTCACACTCTTGTTTCTTCCATTGGTCACGTTCAATTATCGTTTCATTGAAATCTTTTTCTTCCTCCTTCTTTTTCTTTGACTGTTTATGGGCTTCATCCATTGTAGCTTTCTTTCTTTTTCTCTCCTTCTTTTGCACTGCCCTCTCCTTCTCATCACCAATCCCCACTGTAGTAGTCAAACTACCAGACCCCATCAAGTCATTGGTATTTTGCAGCTGTAATTGTTTGGATTGATTCAACACTACTATCAATTCCTCCAACTTGGGTCGTTCTTGAGGACTTCTACTACGTAATACTCTGTCTGCCCAATCCCGAGTTATATCACCAATGCGGTGACCACGGAAAGTTGTAGTGAGAACCCGAGCCAAACTGTAAACATCAGAAGCAGGGGTGAGACACTTCTCACCTTGGGAGAGTTCAGGGGAGGGGAATGGGGTACAATGCTTATTAGAATGAGAGGCGTTGAAAGATTGGGCTGGACAAGATCGACCAAAGCTTACTAAAGTGACTTTCACATCTTCGTCTGAGACATTGATACAGAAGTTGTTTATACAGATACAGTTGTGGACATAGTTACATTTCCCTACAGACTCCAGAGCGAGAGATATTTTAATAAAAATCTCGATATAATTGGACTTTTTCATTGAGCGGTTTTTGATGAAGGCCTTTAAGTTGACTCCTGCATACAATGTGATCATCTGTCTGGTCTATACACATACACCCACCAGCTACTGGAATGGCAGGTCAACTTTGTCCACTGATAGTTTCTGAAGTAAGAGAGCCTCCTACATCATTTTACTCATGTGGGTTCTTCTGTAATTCTTAACAACAAGTTGAGGGCTGCCAGAGATGGGATCCACATATAATCTAACAGCCTGAGATTTATGTTGTCCAGGGATAGACTGAGGGCACTTTGTTTTTAAGAGGACATCCAAATGCTAAGGCTTCAGAACAGTAACATGGTTCTCCTCCAAAGTTCTCCTTATATCACGCTACATTCTCGTTTCTTTACCACTAATATATTTCTACTATACTTTCTTCTCTGATTGCTTCTACAGTTCATCATCACTAACTCTCTTGCTTTCATTCTGTTCCTTCCTTTCCATTGGCTTCCTCTCCTATCTTGCTTGCTCTATATTTGACATCTTGTATTCTCCCTCACATTTTTTCTGTTCTACAATATTGTCGTCATTCTTTCTTTCACATTCTCCCTCTTCCTTATCTTTCTCAACATCCAAGTGATCTACTCTTTCAACATCTTGAACTTTTGTCTCCTGACTACTACTTTTTTCCTCTTTCTCCTTTTTCTGCTTTTGTTGCTCTTGTAACTTCTCTTCACTAGCCGTTTCTCTCTTCTCCTCCTCCTCCTCCTCCTCCTGTCCTTCTCTCTTCTCCTCCTCCTCCTGTCCTTCTCTCTTCTTCTCCTCCTCCTCCTGTCCTTCTCTCTTCTCCTCTTCCTCTCTGGCCTTTTCTGAAGTAGATATACAATCAGTCTTTGTAAGTTGGAGCTACTCCATCACCTGTAATTGTTTGGATTGATTCAACACCATTATTAACTCCTCCAACTTGGGTCGTTCTTGAGGACTTCTACTAAATAATACTCTGTCTGCCCAATCCCGAGTTATATCACCAATGCGGTGACCACGGAAAGTTGTAGCGAGAACCCGAGCCAAACTGTAAACATCAGAAGCAGGGGTGAGACACTTCTCACCTTGGGAGAGTTCAGGGGAGGGGAATGGGGTACAATGCTTATTAGAACGGGAGGTGTTGAAAGATTGGGCTGGACAAGATCGACCAAAGCTTACTAGAGTGACTTTCACATCACTACTTAAATCACTGATGCAGAAGTTGTCCATACAGATACAGTTGTGAACATAGTTACATTTCTCCACAGACTCCAGAGCAAGGGATATTTTTACCAAAATTTCAATATAATCTGCCTTCATCATTTGAGGGTCGTTGTTGATGTACTCCTTCAAGTTGATGCCAGCATACAATGTGACAATCTATCTGGTCTGTACACACACACCCACCAGCTGCTGAAAAGGCATACCAAATATATCCACTGAAAGTTTTTGAAGTACAATAGCTTCATGCATCATATTATTCAGATTAGACTTCTTGTAATTTTTAACAACAAGTTGAGTGCTGCTTGAGGTTGGATCAACATATATTCTGAGAGTGTGGGATTGTCCATGGCCAGGCAGAGTCTGAGGAAACTTTGTTGACAAGAGAGCATCCAGTTGTTGACGAGTTAGTAGAATGATGCGATTCTCTTCTAAGGTTTTTCTTGCATCTTCTTCCTCCTCCTCCTCTTCCCTTGTGTTTTGTACATCATTATTATTTCCTTTCTCCCCTGCCGTCTTGTTTACCTTTACCTGCCCCTCCAGTTCACCCAACATGGCACAGACAAAGCATATGGACACACACCAAGGGACCAAAAACTTTCATATAAAATAGACGTCATCTCGGGAGGTGAATGATTCCAAGATCACTACATGTTAAAATAGTGATGATGATAATATTTACCAACACAAAACTTCCCCCTTATAATAAATAGTATGCTAGACAGGAAACAGGACCAGATGAACAGAAATAAATAATGGTGTTCTGTTGCTTGGAATAATTTGGAGGAATCATTTGTTCCAGATTTACCAACAGTGTGACGAGTGATGATCTGTGAAGGTGTTTGTTTGTTTGTTTGTTATTAGTGATGATGAAAATTATGAAAAGTTTATTATTAGTTAGTTTAATAGTTAAAATGAAAATAATAATAATACAAAAAATTAGCACATACTGGAGCATATTGGAGGTTATATTTCCAGTACATCTTCACTACCTATAACTAACACATCTTCACTATAGACCTACATACCCGTCCCCCCCTTACCCCATAGCACTCCCTTCAAACATCATCCCTACATGTACTATATATACAGTATATTAGCCACATAAAGGTTATCAGCAGGATTGGTGCTTACATCAACAGAAATACTCTAACTAAGGGTCAATTTTCAGAGAAGAGTCTTTACATCACATGCTCCCCCACTGTAAGCTGCCCTCCTACTGGTGAATGAATGAGTATTGAGGAGAGGGTTATTTCATAGGAGACATCTAGTGGTGGAAAGTAAAAACTAATCCTGGAAAATACAGTTGTTCAAGGTTCAAGGTTCACTCTCCCCTACACTAGACTATTTTTTTTATACCTGTACGTATATCACTAAGTTATTTTTCATATATACTGTATCACTAGACTATTTTTTTAATATATCACTAGACTATTTTTTTTATATACTGTATCACTAGACTATTTTTTTATATATCACTTAGTTATTTTTTTATATACTGTATCACTAGACTATTTTTTCTTTTCCTATAACTAACCTGTTGTTGAGGTCTGTTGATGATGTGATTGAAGAGGTGTTTCTCAGGGAAGGACTTGTTGTGTATCCAGAGTAGGGGAGCCGGGTTTTCGTTAGAGGTGTTGGAGATGGAGATGGCCAGGAGAAGCAGAGTCGCCACGTTGAAGGGGTACGACAACACTGGGACCGTCATCTGTGTGTGTGTGTGTGTGTGTGTGTTTGAGAAAAGGTGAGGAGTGTTTGTTTTTGTGTTTGGGAAAAGGTGAGGATGGTTTGTTTTTGTTATTATTTTTACAGAGTGTTTGGGTGAGTTTGTTTGGGATGGGTGAGGATCGTTTTTTTTTTTTTATTATTATTATTATATTTATTGTGGGTGTGTCTGTTTGTTTGGGTGAGGATTGTTTTTATTACCGATATTTTTTTTTATAGAGAGTGTACACACACACACACATCACCAGTGTGTGTGTGTGTGTGTGTTTGAGGGGTGAGGTGAGGATTAATTTGTGTGTATGTGTGTGGATACCTATCATTGTGTAAGCCCCCAATACACATATAGTTCCAATGACATTATTATTATTTAATTAATTTATGTTCCAATGACAGACTGATTGAATTAACCTTCTGTTTGAATATGTATAAAGAAGCTGAAGGACTGGGATGGGATGTTCAAAAGATCTTAAAGGGGTGAGGGAATAGGGGGACAGGCTTGGTGGGGTTAGGGGGCTGTGGAAATAGGGAACAGGCTTTTATTATGCAACCCAATAGATTTACTGACGTATTTATTTTCCTGACGTGTATTTAATTATTCAACTCAATAAATTTACTGATATGTATTTTATTATTCAACTCAATAAATTTACTGATATGTATTTTATTATTCAACTCAATAGATTTACTGACGTGTTTATTTCTCTGACGTGTATTTAATTATTGAACTCACCGCTGCGAAGACGTGGCTAGAAGCGGCCTGAACCACGACAGCGAGAACAGAGCCCACCACGGCCGCCAGTAGAGCCGAGGGTGTGGGTACCAGGAAGAAAACCATGGAACCAGATGTCAAGAGGGAGTTATAACCCCACAAACCCTGGTAGACGGCAGTGTAAGGAGCCTCACTCAGAAACACACCTATGGGAAAGACAAGGTGAAAAAGTTAACATTAAATGGGTATCCCTATATTCCACACTTAGAAACATACATATGGGAAAGACAAGGAGGTGAAAAAGTTAACATTAAATGGGTATCTCTATATTCCACACTTAGAAACACACCTATGGGAAAGACAAGGAGGTGAGAAAAGTTAATATCAAGTGGGTATCCCTATATTCCTGGTAAAAAAAAAAAAAAAAATCCGGTGGTGTAGGGGGAAGGGATGTCTCATTAAATTTTAGGAACACATGCATCTTTTAGACAGACAATAGACAAGGTGATGAGATGAGAAAATGATCTGTTGGTTGGTGATGTTTTGAGATACAGTAATTTATAGCTAGGTTACCGTTCGTCAAGTGGGGATATTTCTCTTTTTCTCTTTGTGTTTGTTGTGTCTCTTATTTATCTCATTCTCGCCCTTGACAACGTTGATTTTCTGGTTTAGTACAGTCTTTTCCTTCTACTTATTTACCCATATCATTACTATTATTTATTATTACTATTATTATTATTAGTTAATATTTTACTTTATTATTATTATTATTATTTTCATCATCATTATTCTCTCTCTGTCTCTCCTTATAGGAATCCTACTGGTAAATCAAACAATAACTCTCTCTCTCTCTCTCTTTTTTTTTTTTCTCTCTCTCTCTCTCTCTCTCTCTCTCTCTCTCTCTCTCTCTCTCTCTCTCTCTCTCTCTCTCTCTCTTTTTTTTTCTCTCTCTATCTCTCCCATCCCACCTTCCCCCTTTACCAACTAACCCTAATGAGTGCCAACATCTATACCTGCAATGGTACCAATGACGCTGCCCATGTAGAAGAAGATGGTGAGTAGTGGTGAGTAAAGGAGGAAGGCCAGATACACCAGGATGGATGAGTCGATTGTACCCACACCATACACCTGTCCTGCTGCCAACAATGTCCCTTCCATCACCTGGGGTTAAACAAAAGGAACCTGTGTGTGATGTAGTCAGAAAATAGAAGGTATGGGAGTCCTTCAAATATTGCCACGATATAACACTATCAACTACAATACCACCACCACTACTACTACTACTACTACTACTATCAATACCAACACCACCCCCACCACTACTACTACTACTACTATCAACACCAACACCACCACCACCACTACTACTACTATCAATACCAACACCACCACCACTACTACTACCGTACTACTACTATTATCAACACCAACACCACCACCACTACTACAACTACCACTATCAACACCAACAACACAAACACACCTTTAGCCATTGCACCTCCACTTCTTGCACCTGTTGTTGCATCGTCTCCGTCGTGTTGGTGTCCGTGGTGAGGTTTACAGGGTGGTGTTGAGATTGAGGAGGTAGGTCAGTCCCAGTCAGCCCTACCCCTCCTCTCAGTGACAACAGCATAAGGGCAGCAGTGATGTTAAAAGGCACAGAGAGGGCTGGTACACGACAAGGTGACATAATGGCATTCAAACCTGTGTCCACGTAACATCTGTCAACAATTATATATTATACAGTACATACAAGGATAACCATTAATTGTGTGTGTGTAAAGTGTATTTATTTTATTGTAGCTTGTGTGAAGATTTATATATTATACAGTAGAACATTAATTGTGTGTGTGAAAAGTGTATTTATTGTATTGTAGCTTCTGTCATCAATAATATACAAGGACTCATCTCCTTGTGGGACTACAAGGGACACAGTCATGGTTGCATCTATAGCAAGGCCCGACAACAAAAGCTGGTTTACCCCTGACAAACTCCACCTCCCACTTCCAGCCGGTCCATGAACCACACTCAATGCAGGCCACTCCTCCAAGGACCTTGAAGCTGTGTCCACTCTTCAAGCATTCACCACCCTCCTCCACTAGCTTCTGTCAAGCCTAATCACTTGACATTGCTCCACAGATATACCTCTTAATTCAGAGCTCGTTTCACGTTGTCCATCCATCTCCTCTGTGGCCTTCCTCTCCTCCTTACACCTCCCACTTCTGAGCCCCCTATCCTCTTTACTATTCTATATTCCTCCATTCTTTCCACATGATCAAACCATCTTATCACACTCTACTCTACACAGCCTGCTAATTCTCTCACCACGTCTGTCCTTCTCCTCATTCCTGACTCTGTACATTCGAGTCACACCACACATGCTTCTCAGACTTCCTAATCATTCCTCCTAGCACTTTTATTACTTCTCTAGATTTTACCTCTGTCTCTATTTTGCTATCCACCGTCACCTTTGACCCCAAATACTTAAAGCACTCCATCTCCACCAATACTTCACCATCTAGCATTATATTGATCCTTCTACCCTCTGCTCCCCTCCTACATTTATTTACTTTGCTCTTTGCCACATTCACTCAGTTTCTAGACGTATAGAATATATTATAGAAAAGGTGTGTGTGAGTTCATGTTTTGATCCAGACATATTGAGAGGATTATAGACAAGATAAGTTTGTGAGTAAAGTTTGAGTTTTGATCTAGACAGTTTGTGAGTGAGTTTGTGTTTTGACAAGACAGACATATTGAGAGCCTGAGAGAATTATAGCCCAGATAAGTTTGTGAGTGACAAGAGAGGTTTAATTAACTCACGAGATGACCAAGAACAGAGTCAGGATACCCCAGAACTTGGCGTCTATGTCGTGGCCAGTGAGTGAAGGGAAGACAGCCACTGAGATACACCCTACAAGTATACCATTAAACACTACCACTCCATCGCTGATCAGGGCTTCCGGCTGCTTTAGGATCTGTACCAAGTGAAAAGGGAGGAGAGGAGAGGAGGGGCAGGCATGAGAAGTGGTGAGGTTAGGTGAAGTTAGGTTAGGTTAGAAAGAGTGAGTGGGCTTCGGGCTGCTTTGAGATCTGTACAAGTGAAAAGGGAGGAGAGGAAATGAGAAGTGGTGAGGTTAGGTTAGGTTAGAACGAGGGTGTGATGAGTGAACGAGGAAGAACTGATTGAGAGTTGTGGTAATTACTGCTGGAAAACTTAAATATAAACAAACTAAATATAGATAGATAGATAGATAGGGCATGTATGTGTTTTTCCTATCCTGGTGAAATAATTAAAAATACATGTACCGTACATGATTTATAAAACTCAACATTTATATTGTTTACGGAACATGAAAAAAGCTTACAGATTATTTATAAAGCTTACAGAAAATTTATAAAGCTTACAGAACATTTATAAAGCTTACAGAAAATTTATAAAGCTTACAGAACATTTATAAAGCTTACAGAAAATTTATAAAGCTTACAGAACATTTATAAAGCTTACAGAAAATTTATAAAGCTTACAGAACATTTATAAAGCTTACAGAACATTTATATAGCTTATGGAACATGAACAAAGCTTACAGATTATAAACAAAGCTTCTTCAACATTTCTATAGCTTACAAAACATGACCAAAGCTTACAGAACAACACATCACACAGAGGAAGAGTTAGGTACACACACAGACAGACACACAAACTGGTTTATAAAGGAGAAGAATATCATTACAATAAATCAATGACAAAAAATAACACTATCCTGAAACAAGACACGTACTGTATGTGTGTGTGTGTGTTGTTGTTGGGTAGTGTACTGTAGTATGTGTGTGTGTGTTGTTGTTGTTGGGTAGTGTACTGTAGTATGTATGTATGTGTGTGTGTGTGTGTGTTGTTGTTGTTGGGTAGTGTGTGTGTGTGTGTGTGAGTGTTGTTGGGTAATGTAGTGCAAGGCCTTAGAGTGTATGTGTATGTATGTGTATGTGTATGTGTGTGTGTGTATGTGTGTGTCCCTTATATGACCTACTCACCTTGCTAAATACAACCCCAACCACTCCAGCCAGTAGACAAGCCCAGGCCACTGTAGGATTACCAACAAACATGGCAGCCAGGATTATGGCACCAGAGATGGGGTTGTTAGCGAAAGCCACCTGTAGGGAAGAGGTGGATGAGAAATGAGAGGGTGTGTGAGTGGTGTGTGAGTGGTGTGATGTGTGGTGTGATGTGTGATGTGTGAGAGATGAGAGGTGTGATGTGTGGTGTGTGAGAGATGAGAGGTGTGTGGTGTGGTGTGGTGTGTGGTGTGTTGCGAGGTGTGATGTTTGATGTGTGAGAGATGAGAGGTGTGATGTGTGGTGTGTGAGAGATGAGAGGTGTGATGTGTGTGTGTGTGTGTGCAGTGTTTTGTGAGTTTGTGTATACCCTTGTGGACCCGAGCATGGAGTGACAGCCAGCATATCAATGAAGCAATAACAAACATAGAAGTGTTGTGTGATGATTCCATGCCCATAACACCGACACTTTCACATCACAACACAAAGTAGTTTAGGTTACCTGATTACATATTTTAGTATATTTTAGTATACACTGTGCCAGATATCCGAATGCATTAAGGACCCTGTGCTTTAGTTAGAGAATTTAGAGATAAACTAGTCCTTCAAATATTGCCACGAAACACACATACACACCTATAGGGAAAGAGGTTGTTTCGTAGCATGGTCAGGAGGAATCAGAAGCCTCCAATTTTCATACACGATCACAGGGTCCTATTTTGAAGGCCTCATTAACATCTAATTATTAATATTCTGACTACATCACAGGGTCCCATAACAAGCTAAAAACGAAAGATAAAGATAGAATGAGTATGCCTTGTCCTACCTAGCCTATATAGTCGTAAGTAGATAGGTGTAGTAATTGTGTCCATCTTCAGTCAAGTACCAAATTTGTACAGTCTGTAGATGCTTTAATTAGACCCTTTGTATGTGACGTCATGAGCGTCGTCTGCACAACACGTGGATGGCAAGACAAAAAGGGACCATCTGTCTGTCTGTCTGTCTGTGTGTTCAGTGATACAGGCAGGCTGGCACATGTTTATTGAAGTGATCACACCAGTCATAACTCTACATTCGTAATTTTTGCTAAACTGTCTGTATAAAAATGTTACAGCAATATATCAGAACAAATGGCTGGGTACCAATTCGGAAGTGTGTGTGTGTGTGTGTGAGCAGCAGGTGACCTAGGCCAGTGTCAGAATATATATACATATATATATATTGCAGCATTCCTCACAGGACAATTGAAAAGTATAATATGATGAAGAATCTTTATGAAGTTTTTCAATAGAATGGACTGGGTTGGATAACAGACACAGACCTTAATACTACCACCAAGGCCAAGAGATATATATCTTGGCCTTCACTACCACCCTAATAGTCCCTTAGAGAGTCCAACTTACGAATACAAGAGAACACAACACGAACTCTGACATACATCCCAACCCAAATTAAGGAACGAAGGACAGTGTATATGTATTTATATTTACTGTGGGTACTGAACCATCGATCTTATATGAATGTTACATGTGTCCTAATACTACTACTATTACTACTACTACTACTACTACTACTACTATTACTACTACTATTACTACTATTACTAGATGTTGTTCTTGCTGTCTCATCATTATATACGAGGCGAGTCACATGGGGAGGGGGTAGTGGGGAAAAGAGTCATTGTTATTATTGTTATTATATTTTGTTACAATGGGGACGAATAGTTTAAGAAAAAAAATACAAGAGTGATACTTGAAGGAGGAAGGAAAAGAGAGACAGTAAACACGAAATGAAAAAAGAATGAAAAATAGGGACAGTTAGAGACAAAAGAAAAAAATAGAAGGAAAAGAGAAAGACAGTAAACACGAAGAAAAAAAAATAGGGACATTTAGAGACAAAAGGAAAAAAAAGAAGGAAAAGAGAGAGAGACAGTAAACACGAAAAAAAAAAAATAGGGACAGTTAGAGACAAAAGGAAAAAATAGAAGGAAAAAAGAAAAAGACAGTAAACACGAAAAGAAAAAAAAGAAAAGAATAATAGTTGAAGGACAATTAAGGAAAATGAATTGGTATATAGCTCAGGTTAGAAGGAGGACACAGTTTGGAGGAATCAGAAGCCTCCTATAAATTCACCCTCATAATAAT